>JAUMHQ010000051.1:6255435-6280943 GCA_032361165.1 Enteromius paludinosus
TCAAATATAATAGGTAGCACACAAATTCTGAATGCCTTTGACAGATCTCAAATGAGCCATTTTAATCTAGATTAATATAGATTAATCTAGATTAAAAAAATTAATCTATGCCCACCCCTAATATATATACAGTATATAGTTACTATAATTAGCAGTAGTATTTATTTTTAACAGTATTAATTTGATTAATAATGTTAATATATTATTATTTGTATTTTGGTTTCATTACGTCTTGAACCATCTCTAATTGCTGTTTTAGAGATAAATACAAGCGAGAAATTGAGTTAGTAAGTGTCTTCCAGCATATCTCCAGGCACATGTTGTGGAGGACTGTGGAGAGCTGTGTTTGGAAGAGAGAAGTTCCTTTTTGGGGCAAATTTGGCTCAGATCCTTTCCAAACCTGCTGAGTGAAATGAAAGCTCTGGAAATCGGATTATTGCTTCCCAAGAGAGCTGTCTCACAGTACGGTATACTGTTATCACCACACATGGTATACTGTCTCTCTCTTTTACTCTCACTGTGAGTCTGGAAACCAATTTGAGGACAATCAATAGTGGTTGGTGTCTCTTCCCGTTTCTTTTGCATATTTACTGGACCATTGTCTTTCAATAAAGCCGCCAACATAAATCTAATTTATCAACCACTGACATGTGGGTAAATACAGCAGGCGTGTAGCCACCATAAAACATGAGCTGCACACATCCTCATACAATATTTAGAATAGTCACTAACTAATTTGGGTTTTTCAGTAGTTAATTATTACATTTCCTTCTCATTTCCAGAATATGTGGCAATATTGTTTAAAACTGTCCAAAAATGTAAATTCTGTCATTAATTACTCACCCTCATGTCATCTCACCCTTTGTTCAACTTTGAAACACAAATGCAGATATTTTTGCTGAAAACAGAACTTTCTGATGCAACTACCGTGTGTTTATTAAGGCCCAGAAAGGAAGTAAAAACATTGTTAAAATAGTCCTTGTGACATCAGTGGTTTAAGCTTAATTTCATGAAGTTATGAGAATACTTTGTGTCTGCCAAGAAAACACAAATAACAAGTTTATTCAACAATTTCTTCTGTTCTATGTCAGTCGATGCACTTTCACGCGTAATCCATGACCTTGAAGGTCTATGTAGGGTTAGAAAGCTCTCGAATGGTTATGGTAAGCAAAGAATAGATGTTCTTGCTGTCATGTTCATTTACTTGAGACTCATTGAAAGGTAATTACAACGAGTTTGCAGACAGAGAAAAGACAGCAAAAAACTGCACCAGAAGGCAACACATTCATAGCTAATCAGATGATATTTGATGTTCAATGTGCAGTAATGTGGTGAGGTTTTGGATCAAAGAGATTTCACAGTGGGCAACAATGACCCACACAGCAGGCATAGAAATTGGCACTGACAAAATGTCCTGTTGAGACTCTTAGGATAAAAACTCTGAGTTACACAAAAGAGTTTTATCTCTTATTGGTGTATTGCATCATATCTGGATTGGATACCATGTTTACAAATGGTTGAAATCCCTTTTGACAACATATATTCGCTCTTTACTGAAAAACTGTTTCATTATAAGTGAAGTGAAAATTATAAATCAATAATTTAATAAATAAATAAGCGTTAAGTGAACGTGAGATGCATGTTTTTGCCACTCAGTTGGTGGTTGTTACCATTTTATTTAATGCCTAGAGATAAAAACCCAGTTAACACAGTCACAGCACCTTCTACGCATCATCTTTTATGAATAACCAACAGACAGTCATTATTATTCATAGGGTAGAGTAGGTGTAGTCATGTGCACTGAGCTTTAGAGGGAGGAACTGAGAGAGAGAGATAGAGAGAGATGGGCGAGTGAGAGAAGGGGGGTGTGTCTCAATGAAGAGGGGTTTAGTACAGCGTGCGTGGATGACTGCTAGCTAGAGTGGATGAGAGAGACACAGAGATTCGAGGGGGTACGATGCACGCACACAGACAGTCATTCACAAGGAATTCTGCAGCACCAGGCGGGCCGTTCAGAGCGTGATTTTTACACAAAGAAGAGGGGGTGAGAGGTACCCACTGATGAGAGACGTTACTCAACGTTTGAGGGAAATCCCCGGTGTGCCTGTGTGCGTGCACCACTGCCAGAGATCTGTTGGGGGACCCGCGTCGGCGAGATGGGCTGTAACCTGTGCACGCTGCAGAAGAGAGAGGAGCACTACAAGCTGCTGTATGAGATCGCACAGGTGAGTCCACTTGTTTGAAATCTTTCTGAAGTCGTGTTAGGAGAACAGATGGGACACTCCTTGGAAGTTTCTACCTTCTCTAGAGATATGTTCTATAGCCAACTTGATTCGATGAACCATTTACAGTATTTAGACTAAGCAACCTACAAATAAAAATAATGCATATAGAACCAGTTGCTTTAAGGGACAGTAGTAGATGGGGAAGCCCTTTGTGCTGTTTTTGGATACAACAGTAAGAGGGTGGATAGAAAACGAAGTGAGTTAGAGGTGCGGGAGTGGAAAGAACCACAAGCCGGGATTCGATCTCTGGTCCAAGCATGCCCATAGAGCTATCGACTCCAAACCCAGTGTTTTAAAAGTCACTCAGTTTGGTTCTATTAGTTGTTCTGTGTTCGGATCTGCACCGTCGTGTGAGAAGAAGAGTTCTTTAGAGGAACTCTTTGTTGTGCTGCGTGATGAATTCCCAACCGCATCGGGAACTTACCTGGAAGCATTTGGCAGGGATCAAAGGAAGTTTTGCAGCGTGCACCCTTTACAACTGTACTCATGTTCTTGTTCACTTGGGTACAGCTGTTGTACAAGATGCTCACAGTTAGGAGGAGGAGAATTTGGGATTTTACACACTGGTGAAACCTGTTTGTACGTTTTGTGTAGTTGCGAGTTGCAAGAAGGAAGCAAGTGTGGAAACAAGTGTAGAACATTGATCATAATGAGTACCACTATGTTTCCAATCCTTTGTCTTTGTAGTTGGCACCCACTGGAGATCTACAACAGATACTTAGAAATAGAGAGTTGTTCAATACAATAGTGAAAGATGAATTTATGATTGATGCTAGAATCGAACTCCTGGCTCCGCTCCTCTCTGAGCTTTAGGTTTCTGTGCAGCACGGCAGGTCAAAGTCCCTGCTCCCTCCTGAGCATGCAAAATAACATTTTCATGTTGCTCTGATCACCGCCTTTATTAAGCTGTTGTACAAAATGGCTTTAGTCCCTAAAGCCAATCTGGGAGATTATCCCTGCCGGCGACTGGACTGAGGTGATCGACGTTTGATCCCTACTGCTTCAAAACGGTGGGCTTGTGTTTAGAGTGACTTCTTGCTGATAGCGGAGCTGTATTGCCTGTGATTGGGAGTTTTGTACAAGGGCTTGCTCTTTTGTGGCGCTATTGAGTGAAAAGTGGCTGGCAGTATTTTTGTGTGCGGTGTGTCGCTGCTTTGACACCCTAGAGATTTTGTGTGCGTGTATGTCTGGCTGGTTACAGTTTGCTTGACATGCGATGACTTTTTATATGTCAAATGTTGGTTTCTTTGTTGTAGTTCAGCTCTCGACTGAAGAACGAGAGAACGGGGAGAGAAAGGAATAATGCAATGTCTCCAGGAAGGATGAAGGTACTAGGGAAGGTTGAAAGGAAAGGGAAATCTGGATCTACTCTCTGTGGAGTGAATTCCCAAGCTGAAGCGAAAGTGTGTCAAGGAAGCGTTGCCTCAGATGTTTCTGTTATTCGGCAATTTAAATTTTCCAGCTTTTACGTTTCGCAAGGCGAAATCAAAGAAAATGTTGCGCCGTGATACTCTTGAAGTCACAACAAGAAGCAGACATGAATAAACACAAACACACGCCTACACTGCAATTTCACGCCCCCTGACAATTTTGACACTATTCTTGGCAGCGCCGCCGTGTTAGCCCTGGTGGTCTGTGAGATTTATGAGTTTAGTGTGAGTGTTCCCCCCTCAACGGGCTCACCATGGAAATGTATTCTTCTTTCTTTGTTAGCCACGTTACAAAGACCCGTACTCCAGCACTCTTTCCCCCTCTCTTTTACTCTCAGTCTCGGAGGACTTGGCTGTGTGTTTGTGTTCTGTCAGCAAGATCAAGTTTTAGATTGTAAGGTTGGAGCAATTTCACCTCAATTTGACTGGCGGATGAAACTGGCAAAATCTCTGTGATTTAGCTGCTGTTTATTCATTGTGATGTAATATGTGAGGTCATTTCAAGTCTTAGATGACTTGATTCGAGGGTGACGCAAACACTCGATATCGGGTAACCTTTTGAAATGATAGCTTCTGAGAAACCAAGCATTATTTTCTGCAGTGCTGTAGAAAACAAGACAGCAAACGGATAGCATTATGGTGGATGCATATTAACACAAAGTGAATGGTCACTTATTGAACAAACTGTGCTAATATATATATTTTTAATATAACACTATATTTAGTATTATCTACTCTTTTCTTAGGGTTTTATCAGGTAACCATTAAAAATGACAGCTTTTGAGAAACAAAACATTACTCTCTTTGGTGCTATTGAAAACAATATACAGCAAAGACCAATGAGATAGTTGGATATAATAACATTTTGCTGGATGACTATTAATACACAGCAATTGTGAAAAAGTATGTGAACACTTGGATATCTGCAGAAAATGGTTACTTATTGAACAAGCTGTGTAAATAAATAATACATATATTTCATCTTTAGATATTATGGTCTTAGAGTTCTTAGAGTTTTAGCTTGAATTAATTCTTCAGTCAATGGTCAAACTAGTGCAATGAACTTGCTGTTAAAATTTTAAAATTAGATTTTGTCTGGTGTTAAAAATGTATCTACTGCTAGGCTAAATCTGAAAGGTGCACAGAGTCAGGAAACTAAATGCAAAGCATTTATTTCTCCAGTAATCTCTAAAACTCCAGTAGTTGCTGATCAGCGAATCTTTATTAGCATGAGGTGATAGAGGCTATTTCACTCAGTCGAGCTGAAACACAGAGGCTCATGGGAGCACTGCAGTTTACGGCCGTGGTCAGGATCCCTTATGGGGACAGATGCTCAGTGTAATTTCCAGTCTGTGGATCAGCATGGGAGGAGAAACGAGAGAGATCCCCTCCCACTCACTTACTCTCACTCAGATGCTCATTTTTAGCATCTGCAGTTCCATGAGTTTCAGAGAAGCTGGAATTATGTCAATTACATTTGCTCTTTGCATTTCACCTTGTTCTAAAAGATCTCCAAATGTGATTTCTAATTACCACCAAAAACCTGGCACTGCTTTACCTCTGCGCCCCCTATGGTGACCATCGAGGGTCAGAGGAAGTGTTGGTCTCGAGAGCGCTGACAACCATATGGATCAGGATATGTGCGAGTGAATTGGGCAGTCAGTGTATCACAGCCTTCAAGTTTAATGGGCCTCCAGATGGAGGACAACCTTTAGAGAGACCTGCCAAAAGAAACAGGCTTTTGTGAGTGTGTAAGATTGAGTTTCGAGTGTGTATGTGTGTAAGGATGCTTCACACTCCCGCCTGAACCAAGGTCTCTCTTATTGGCATCGTCACTGTTAGGCCGCGTCCCCTGCCTCTCTCTCAGAACACCCTCATCTATCTTCCTGTCCCGGAGCCTTTTTCTAAATGATGCTCCTTGCTGATAAAATGCGATGGGTGTGGAACAAAAGAAGGGAAAGACAGAGAAACACGTCGTTTTGATTGATCTTGTGAGCGTGTTGGGTGATAAGCCTGTCAGATAGCACAGACCCCGGGGTGATCATATCAGGAGACCCTGCCAACTGCAGCCCAGGCGTAGCGTGCGTATGTGTGTGCATTTGATGAAAATCTCATTTAAAGCCCATATCATTTCTTTTTGGCTCTAGCATGCATGGAATGATTGCATAATTATTGCTAAAAATAGACTCTCTCAGTGGTCCTGGTGATTTTCTGCTTTAGTGAAATGACAGATGCTGAGTTCATCTTTTTCTCTTGATCTGGAAAGAGAGCAGATGACCTCATCTAAACCTGTGTCTCATGTCATTTACGCAGCTACTGATCTTCCTTACCAGATGCACTATATTACCTGCTGTTATGTGTGTGCGCGTGTGTGTGAGGCTTCATGTTTACCGCATACCAGTTCTTAGACTCCATGTGAATATGTAGAAGGCTATCCTGACTTTCAAAAACACGTATGAACTATGATAGTTTGATGCATAAATTAAATTCATTAAATGAAATGAGTCACTTTTGTTGGGGATGCACCCCATTTTGAGACCATATTGGTTATTGGCTGCAATTCATTCATTCATTCATCTCACTTATTTGTTCATTTATTATTCATTACTATATTTATTAGAATTAGTTGATATTGGTTTATTGATTTGTGCATTTCCTCTATTTTTAGATGTGTTTTAAATTACCTTTGCCACCATTCAAAATTTACTTACAGTTAGTTATTATTTAATAACATTATTAATTAATAAATTAATATAATATGATGTAATTCAACATTTAATAAAATATTTAATGTAATTATAATCACTGTTTAAGTTAATCTTGAGCATAGCTCAAATTAGTATTTATTTTTCATACTGAACATTAATATAATTTCAAAATTACTTTAGTTTAGTGCTAAATTATTAGTTTATTTAAACAAAATGATGTCAATGTTGTCTATTTTTCAGGGGGTTTTCAGCATTAACATAATATCAGCTTTTAGGTTTTGGCCCCAAAAATGTTTTTCTTAACTATTTTGTAAAGATTTTTTTTTGCTTTTGTTTGTTGTAAAGATTGCTGTGTAGCATCAGTTGTAATATGAAGTGCCAACAGGTAATTATTATTGCTATTATCATTGCTGTTACTGTCTCTACCGCTCAGGTGGAAGTTTCATAGGATTTTACACATCTGTCTGATCTGCTTCCTGTATGACTGTCTTTCAAGTGAAATTATGAGGTGACCTTTTCTTTTTGTGTGTTATTTCATTTTAAAAAGTGCAGGCTTGACCTTTACATCCGTATAACAAACCCACTCGACCAGTCAGACCCTCAGATTGAAGGTCTTCACTATGAGCCCCTTCCTCTGCTCTCATATTTTCCAATATCCCATACGGCACCTGTACAGACACACAAGCCATGCAATGCAGAAATGTATTTTGCATGAACCAGACACTCTGCAGAAGATTTATTGCACATGTTTTAACTCGCAACTCCCCTATTAAAGACTATATTTTCTTTCTAAGTTGGCCAAGTTGCAGGTAATAGCTTTTTATTATTTGCGTTTAGTGTTTTGCCCTTTTTGAACTGACAGACTAACTCCTTTTTGAAACGATTAACACCAAACAACGCAAAAACGATGAATATGTCGTTTTATTTTGTTAAACTGATCCCGTCCTCTCTTTTTCATTCTTATAAGACAATGATATTTCTATTTCAGCAGAAGAGATAATAAAAGTTCTTTGTCTGGAAGCGCAGAGGAGATGACCTGCTTGTCTGCCCTAGACACACTGGTGTGTAATTAGTGCTGGGCTTCAGAGCTGATTGGTAATTATAGGAAGTTATGGAGTTTTGTCTTTCCTTCATCATGCAATCCTCTGTGAGTCGGCCCAATTGGCAAGTCAAAAGGGGCTGATTACACCTCCGTCACACATGGGTGCTACACGAATGAAACTCATGCCATTAAATCTACATAACGCTGTTCACTTGACTCAATGATGAGAATTACTGTGATGGATCTACAGTAGCATGGAAAAAAGCTTTCATTTATTTGTCACGATCCTTGGATAAGATCCCTGATATTGCTAAACTGAGGGAGAACCAAGTTAATTCCTCAAAAGAAGGCAACATAAAAATACAATTTTTATTTTATTGATGCATTTTTCTGGTCTAATAGGGAACGATTCATCAGTTTAGGCCTCATAATATTGAATCAGAATGTAATAACTTAGTTTTCTTCTTTTTAATTATGTTTCTTGTTTGCTGATGTCACTTAGGCCTTATAACGTTAAATGAACAAATAGCTCTGTTTTCCATGATCCAGTTGATTTCCTACACAGTATACATAAAATCAATCTAAACAGTTTTTTCCCTACACAAAATTTCAGTATCAGTCCAAAATACACAAAATTACTCTATTAAAATGGCTTTCAAATGGCTACCGTGAATGCAAATTTCCAATTTTACATTAGATTACACTGTTAAAAAAGGACTGTGATTTTAACGGTAAAAAGGAAAATGCTACAGTAAAAACTTGTTAAATGGTTAATGGTAAATTCCTGCAAAATTTTCAGGGAAAAACGATAAACTGACACTCCCAGAATTCCCTGCCTTTTAAATTTTGCTTGAATTTGGTGGTTTTTCTTCGAAATAGCTGTTTCTTTTTATTTTTCTTATCAGTTATGTTTATTAGGGTTGTATGTTACATGTAATGTTGTGAATTTGATGTTTATTGCACATTTCTGTTTTAGTCAGTCTCACCATGATGGTGTTTAGTTGACACTGAGCACCTTCTCTACAGTATACTGTATGTTCATATTTAAAAGCTGCTTGTAGTGGGCTGTGGTTCATCATGTGACTTTCTTGTCAACATCTGTATTTTGGTAGTTATCAGTGTTTCAAAGGTACAAAACAGATTTCAGTATTTTACTAGGTTGGTATATTAACATTATAGCAGTTTTTTATTACGGTGTTTAACTGTAAATTGAACTTAAAACTGTAAAACCTCAAATGTTTTACTATATTTTATACAATCAAATTCTGGCAACCACAGATGTCGTTTTTTTAGCACAAATGCCACAAATGTTAAATTATAAATTTTTCACACTGTACATTTATAATGTCCTGCTTAAATTTACATGCAGCTTCAGTTACTATTGCTTAATTATACGTTTGTTTAGATAAGGTAGATAACATAATCTTGTAATTGATTTCCTATAAATTAAAATCAACCTAAATTGCTTTTTTCTTTTACACAGAAATGATTTTTCTATCTAAAATACATCAAGCTATTAAAAGTGGTTTCAAATAGCAATTCACATTGTCCTTAAATTGTTTTGTTTTTTTTATTTGTTCTACATTGATTGGGTCTATATAGCAGGTTTATGGTGCACTGGAGGATTGTGGATTGATCCATTTGTAATTAACACACAATTAGCAGGTACATACGTCTAGATGACAATTCCTAATATCCCATCTGGCCGAGGACCCAGGGAGGAAATAACGTGTGCGTTGTGCAGCTGCCAGTGTATTGCAGAGTATTACAGTTCAAGAGCTCTTCAGACAAATTCAGATAATTTATGGGTTATGTGTGATGTATCTGCAATATTAAAACAATCCGTGTGCACTGCAGTTCAGCCCAGTAGCACAGTTACTTGGTAAGTTATGCGGATCAAATAATAAAGCGACTGTGTGTGCAAGGTTAAGGCACAGGAATAGATCTCAGTGGCTTTTTGTGTCTGTACGCCACATAAAAAACGTGGATGATACCCCTCCCCCATCCCACTTTCCGTCTCTTCTTTTGTTCTTGCAAAGGTGAGACATTTTCTGAGAGAAAACAGAGAGCAGAAGGCTGAGGAATTATAGAATGCTGAAATTGCAGTGTTTCTCAGAGACTAATTTCAGTATAACTTAACACTGTTGGTACAATTGAATGGACTGTTTTGTGAAATGAAAGTATGGAGGGAGACCTTGTGTCTTTGCAGATATGCTGTCTTGCATCTGGCAATAGAAGACAGGTTTGGATGCATTCACCTTTCATCACACACGTCTCACACACACACACACACAAACAGGGAGGTCACTGCTCCTGTCTGTTCCTCTTGGCTGGCCTCGGCCCCCTGTGTGAGTGACAGTCTGTCAGTGTGAGACACAAACTGGCCCGGGTCATTTCCTTTGAGTCTGACACCAGCACACTGTGACATCCTTAATTCAACGGCAATGATAAGTGGATATTACTCAGACAATCTTTGTAAATGTGTTAAACGTCAACAACAATCATGCATTTCTGAAGGGTGAGATTCTGAAACTTTTTAAAGTAGCCAGCTTTTTTATTGCTGTATTCTTGTGCCAGAAAATTTAATGTGAAAATCCATTAAATATTATATCTGCATTTGGCTTTAATTCATTGCACTCTCAACTGCTCTGTAATTTTGTGAATGTCATATTGAAGCCTGCAGATCTCGTTCCCTTGTTACTGCTTGTCACTCAGGCTTTTTCACTCACCGAGTCCTAACTTGTGTGTCTTGGAAGAGTTCTGCATGTTCATTCGATCCCGTGATTATCAAACTTGAGTTGGGTTTCTAGTGTGCTCGAAAAGTCATTAGCAGCTCTCTGAGGTCTCCTATGCCGTCCGTTTGCGTATTAAGTATCCAGCAGCCCATCTGTGGGGCACACCGTGGAGTCTCCACTCTGTAACCAAATCTGCTCTCTGAAACATCAGTAGGGTTCAAGTCTTAGAGCAGACCCTTTCCAGGAAAGTAGCCGTTTTTGTCCTATTTTTTTTTTTGTTTTTATATACAGCATTGGCCTATTAAAGCATATAGAAGCACATAGGTAAGCTGTCATAAGAGCTATTTATTAAGGTTTTTAAGGTTACAAGTTCAAGTACGCATGTGTTTACACAAGCAAGTGGTTTTGTATGTTGACTTCAAGCATCTACATGAAAGCTCTGTTAAATTAGAATCCTTTTTTGAACTATAAATGTTACACTGAAAAAAGTATTAATTAATTCATAAATTTTTTTTTATTAATTTTGTACACTTAAAATAAGTGTAATTGAATAAATATAATTGTTTATATATTTATTTAATTTACTGGAATACATTTTTGAGTAAATGTAACAAATTATATTATATTATATTATATTATATGCATATTACTACACAGAAATTAAGTTTTGATATATTTATGGTAGGAAATTTATGTATACATACGTTAAGTATACATACAGAAATACTGACTGGTAAGCACTTATGCAGCATGTATTTATTTGATTGATTGATTGAATACAATTACATCCTATCCTTGCTCTGTCCTACAAAAAAAAACGTTCCCTCTATTTATCTGCTCATTCAAATTCTCCCATGTCTATTTCTGATTAGCCAATTATGCCCAATTCATACTTGAAGTCATCCATTGAGCAACTGTAAAAGCAGGCGCTGACTGACTGCCGACAGTCTGAATGGAGTTAAATTGCTCTGCGAAACAACCCAGCATGGCGTGCATTATGGGTCTGTTTGAGTCAGAGACCATCTTTAAGCAAGCGTGTGTTTGGATGTCCATTTACACACATCTGTCGTGCTCTTGAATACTGTTCAGGTGTGAAGGCGCATGTTATTTTTCGATGTGCCTAGCGGAATTCAACTGCTCACTTGAAGAATAATGCTAATTGGCATGTAACAGGAAGAGCTGGGAATTAAGCACATATTCAGGGAGAGAGAAAAAAAATCTCACGGATGGTGGCTCATTAAAGGGCTGTTATAATTTGATTTAAATCTGTTGTTCACACATTGTACTATTTGCACGATGTACCTTGTTTTACTCAGAAGGTGTGGGTCTCCGTATTAAATGCTGTGTTTGTGTGGCTGGTTATTTGATTAATTTTAATATTGGGCTTCTGGTTAGATGGGGAGCAGATGTCGGTTTTGGATATGCCATGTGCCACACCTGTAGTGGTGAATTAGTTACACGCAGAGCATGACCAACCCGTGCCAGCCCACGCACAACTGCCAGACGCATTCATCAGGCTTTGCAAACGCAAACGTGGGATGCAGGACAAAAGACTTGAACACTATAATGTGGTCTTTGATTAGAAATGTGTTTGGATTGGCAAGTGTGCAATGCCACTTTGGGAAATGATGGAAAAGTACATCAAGAGGAGTTAGATTTGCAGGGCTAACAACTAAGACTCACTCAGGTTATTAGCATATAAAGTTTAGGACTCAGAAATGAACTTCATCTGTTGTCAGAATGAATGAAAGTCACTGGTACAAGCTCTGACCGCCTCTTGAACTCTGATACATTGGATTATAAAGCAGTTACTGTATCTCTCTCTCTTGATTTGATTTAGAAATATTGCTTGGTACACAGTGTGTGTGTGTGTGTGTGTGTGTCTATGTATATGGCTATTGTTTGTGTTGTTCCTGCCTGTAATGATGGCAGATGTAAGGTTAATCTGTGTGTAATGTGTGTAGGAGGAAGTAGCAGACAATAAGCCCCTGGCACCGGACACACTACAGTGCATCTATTAGAGTCAGTCTGAAAGGGAGACACATGAATGAAGTTCACAGTGGAAGATAAGCCAGTATATTAAACGCTTTACTAGAACACTAGATCCATCTGTTTTTTTGTGTTTCATTAGGTCTGACTATCATTTTGTTTTCATTCATTCATGTATTAAAAAAAAAAAACGTTTTATATAGTGCCATGCTGTTTTATTAAACTATCTATTTATTTGTCATACAGTACATTTGTTTTTATATTATATATTTTATTTTATTTTATATATTTATTCATTTTTGCAATCTAAAATGTTTTATATTGTGACTTGCTTGTATTAAAAATAAAGAAATATTTGATAAATAATAAATATAATAGTGATAATTATTATTATTAAAATGTTTATTGTTTGAATCCAGAACACATTTACAGAATGCATTGTTCTCAGAAGTTAAAACAAATCCCTGGGTACAGGAATGTCAAAATTTTATTTTTTTAAATGTTAATACAGAAGTGAAATTAAAAAGAGAATTGGTTGGTATATTATTTAATATTTTGTATGCTTATTTGAGCAATGTAACGTGCCAAGCTCTGTATTGATATTAAATGGAAGTTGATTTGTGTGGCACATGGAGAGCCACTTTTGAGATTCTATGACTGTCACTATGCTCACCAGGCTTTGGAATAGAGCTGGTGTCTCTCTTGAGGAGAGTCCTTCATTAAAGTCATCAGTGAGGCATGGTGGGACACTCCTACCAGCGAAATCAGCTGAAATAATGAAGCATACCCACTGAAACCACAAATGACGCTCAGATCGGTCTCTCCTGCTCTCTCTTTCTCTCTCTCTCTCTCTCTCTCTCTCTCTCTCTCTCTCTCTCTCTCTCTTTTTAGCCTGACTGCAGTACCCATAACTCTCCTTGGCTCGCTTGACTGATTCCTCAGGCATTTTGAGGCCAAGGCAACAGGTTCATTGCCCTTCAGGAACAATCAGTAGTTTTCAAGTCATCAGGTCAAGTGAGAGTCAGCGTGTACAAAAAAGGCAGGTTTAACCCTGAACCTTTGGTCTTCTCTCCTTTTATTGTTATATTGCATAGCCTTGTTCTGTTGTGGTGATGGTTATGATTAATGTCGGCTTGTTCTACAAAATTTCTGCTATGACATTTATTGGTGAACCTTGAAGTGAACTCAACTGCACAGCAAAACCAATAGCTAAATCCAGGCCTTGCTCAGTTTTTTTGCTTCAGTAAGGATCAGTGGTTTTGAGGATTGGTAGATTTTAAGGTTGAAGTGTGTTATTTTTTTTAGTGTTCTTTCAGAACATTCTGAGAATTTGAAACTGCCATGCATTTTGCCATAAAATCATCACTTGATTTACATACCTACATAGGTAGGTACTACATTTCAATTTAAACTTGCTTTGCAATTGAAAAAAAAAATGCTTTTGCCTATTGTTTTTGAATACTATGATTTCAGATGTGCTAGTATTTTGGTGTTTTCTCATATTTTATAGTAGATTTCGGACATAGTAGATTTCCGTGGGCATGGCTATCTGTTTTTCTGACCGTTTACAGAAGGGTAAAGTGGGAAACCTATTTTAAGTTGGCTTGAAAAAGCCAATCTACTGATCTGTTATTTAAACTTAATGTAACATGCTAATTATGCTAGAAACATGTTATCAACATGCTAGTAGCTTGCTAATCATGGTAGAAACATGCTCAACATATAAGAAACATGCTAGCAAAATACTATATGGAAGTCATGCTAAACATGCTTACAAGTTGCTAATGCTAACAACATGATAGTGCTTGTTAATCATGCTAACAGCATAATATTGCATGCTAATCATGATAGAAGCATCCTATCTACATGCTAATGCTCGATGATAGAAACATGCTTGATAATGATGGTAATATATATATATATATATATATATATATATATTCATTCAACATGCTAGCAACATGCTAATAATGTTAGAAACAGGCCTGTAGCATGCTAGTAACTTGCTAAAAACATGCTAGTAACTTGTCAATCATGCTTGTAACTTAACTACATGTAATCATGCTAAACTATGTTAACATGTTAACTACCTTCGAATCATGCTATGTGCTAAATCATATTAAGACATACCATCAACCTCTGTCTACTCTATCCATCTAAACATTTAAACTGCAGGCATTTACAACTGCGTCAAACTTTCAGACGAGGCTTTTTCAATCCAACTTCAAAGTTTGTTCATGCACAGACTTTTCTCACCTAGTTTCTTCTGCAATTTCAATGCAACAGCGACCCTGATGAAATCCATCAGTGACCAGTAAGAGCAACAAGCCACTACATGTTGTAACATGCTAGGTTTAAGGCCAGGAAATAGGGCAGGCGACGAGAACGAAGTGACACAACCCTGTCAAAAATCAGTTCTCATCCCGAGAATATTTCATTTATCCACACTCCTGTAGACTATAATGGAAAAACAATTCCCTACGTCTAGATTCAGTACACATGATGTACTCTATGACAGCATGCGGTATGGTTGTACATATTGAGAGTGCTTGCGTCGGGTTATTGTAGTGAGACACTGAGACTAAATAAACGTTTTGTTGACGCAGTTTGTCATAACCCATGTCATCCATGGCTGGGTCCTGCTGAAGGACTCATTAGTTAGACATACACAGCTCTGTGTGATATATGTGCCTGTTATTTCAAATGCATTATTTATTTTTGTACCTGAAAATAGAGAAGAATGGGAGGCTTTTGTACTGCTCTGAGGATTAAACCGAGGTTGGTGCTAATGGAGAATTTAATTATCTTGTGAAAGGTAGACATTTGCCTGCAGGGTGAACTCTGTCAGCGTTGTGTTGTGTAGTCAAACTCCCAATGCTTGATTCCCACAGAATAAGTCAGTGGCATATTGCCACCGAAAACCTTGTCGAGAAGTAATTCTTTGTCCCTGAAGAGGAATTTTAATTTAACGCAAAATCACACACATAAGCAATGGCATTGGAGACGGTTGAATCTCTATGGTGATGCTGCGTGATCACAGATACTTGGGAATACTGTGTATGTGATATGCGTGTTAAAAAAGGAAAAGGTGGGGGAAGGCCTGTACTTGCAGATGCTTTCGCCTTACTAGGTGTCATGTCTTATTTCTATAGTATAATTAGGCTAAGAATAATTTGTAATAGGATTTGGTTGAAAAAGCGACACCAAAAGGAGTTTGGAGAATTCTCCTCACCCGCTATCAGTTATAAAATTATTATAAAACATTTTTGGTAAATAAAATGTAATTTAAATATTAGATGTGAATCTTAAATGAATATTAGAAGACTTATTATTGAAGTACTAAAATTTGTAAGACTTGCTGAAATAGAAATGAATCCAATGAATCATTATAAAACAATAAAAGAGGCACATTACAAAGTTATTAAAACATAAAAAGCTAAAAAAATAAATAAATAAATAATAAGAGTACATGAATATCAGTAAAACTATAGCTGAAATAAAAATGAATCCAATACATGAGGAATCTTTAAAAGAAAAAAATAGATGTAAACTTAAATTAAAATGAAACTAAAAAACAAATTATTAAAGCAAGGATAGAATATAATACTTAAAATTATACTGAATGTCTTTGGGTGGATAAAGTTATTTTCACATTTAGTAAATATTGTATTTGTTATAAATAATATAATAAAATAATCAATAATTTATTTTAGCTTACAAACGCTGCCTTATATGCAGGATGACATTAAAATGACATTTTCTAAAGACAGTCTTCCTTCAGAAACACAGTGATATAAAAACACTCACGCCTCGGTTTGATTTTTAAACATGTACTGTAGCTGGTGGGAAACACATCCCACAGCACAATAACCTGAGACCAACTTCATTATTCATCATAAGCTGTGTTTGTAGCCGGCGTCACTAAACAATCACAGAGCGGAAGTTAACTTCGGTCCAGGCGCGTACGCCTGATGAAACCATCTACATAGCCTTAACGAGTTATAATTAAAATCCCATTTCCGCGAAGGCTATAATTCCCACCTTAATAATTCAATGTTGACCCCGCCCACAAACACATAATTTTACTTTCAACGATTGTAAGCGGTAGACCAATCACATCAAACTGGGCCATCTGACCAATCAGAGCAGAGTAGGCTCATCAAAGGGAAGGGTTTAGAGAGATCTTAGAACTGCTTCAAATAAATTGTTCGAGAATCGCTGGAAAATAAGTTGATATTAAATACATATTTTGGTATTTTGCATTTTCATGCATGTAAACGTATTGTAGGAGACTCCCAAAACATTATTAGGAGCCATAATAATGGCATAATAGGGGCACTTTAAATATTTTTTCAATATTACTAAATATTAAATATATTAATTTTATTCAAAAAATGTTGCTTGTTTAGTTTAAAGTTGATCAAAATGTTGTTCACAGCAAGTTTTTATAGTGAATAATGCGGGTATATGCCATAGGGTCTGATTTTAATTAATTACCTCAAGTTATTATCATTACTAATCTGCTCAATTTGCTTGTTTGTTTGCAGTCTGTTTAGTATGCTTGGATTCTACTTATAATGAGACAAAACCCCATTTTTGTTGCCACACATCGGCAGTAATTTGCACCAAATTTCACTTGCACAGAAAGCCCTTGCACTTTTTTTCCTCCTCATCTCTCACTCAGTCATGCGTTTCGTTGGGGGACTAATTGCCTCTCATTAGTTTCTTGCCACGTTGATTAATCAGCGCAGAGACGACATGCAAAATAGCATATGCAAATAGTTAATAGTCTCTTTTTGAATATCTGAATAGTTAACGACACGGCGAGTTAGTTATCAGTCTCTGAGTAAATCTAATGAAGAAAATTAATTAGAATAATAACAGACTGTGCGACAGAATCTATGTGGTTGCTCTTCCACAGCAAGGGCGATGCTTGTCGATGAGCGTTTTATAGGCTCCTGCAGCTGCAAAGAGAAAGAGCACTAAAGCAATATGCTAAATTTAGGGTTTGATAGAAATTATGAGTTGGAAAGTCTTGCTTTTTCGATTAGACTTCCATGTGCCATTGAGCTCCAGCAGTGAATAAACGGGTGACTGGGTATGAAGATAAGACACTTTCGGTCTTATGAATGGGACCGTGTGTCAGATATTGTGTTTTTGCTCACACATAATACCCTGTAGAATCCTTTCTGATTGCTTGACACTTCCCAGGTGGGATTTCACTATGTTATGCTCTTATGCCTTTTGGATTCACAGTGTTGAGAAACTTAAAGTGTGACTCTCTTACAAATGTGCCATATATAAAAGACTATAGGCTGACATCTTTCAGCGATGTTTAGCTCTTTTGTTGCTTCTCTCAACAGCCGCTGGCGCGTTTTTGGTTGACGTAATGTTATTTGTGTGTGCATCTGCTTGTAGCTGTTGCATTTTCTGCTGTTTGGTCGCCTGGCCAAGAGGTTCCAGTCCAATTCTTATCTCACATGACACATGTGTTTAAACACACACACACACACACACACACACAAACATGCAGTCTTATCACTTCTTTGTGCTTATCTCACCTGTGGAAAATCAGGATGCTTGGAGAAAATAAACAAGCCTGTAGATATGTGTCACCTGAAGAGAACTGACACAAATATGACAGTTCCAACAACACACACACATATACACACATTGTTCGCTCGTCCATTGATGTGAGCTGTGATTCTGCTCTCCACTTCAGCGTTCAGATGCACTGCATGGTCCTCTTGAGGCAGAGCTGGTACTGTAGGTCTGAAATCAATATGACAGGTCTGAGGTGACTGCGGTACATTCCAGTTTCAGACCTTGTTATCAAACCCAGGTGGCACCTGACCTTTTCGGAGTCGTGTATTGAGGTGGAATGTGGAGGCGGGTTGGTGAAGCTTTGTTGGTGTGCGGCGGCTAGTTTCATTGACGTTAATGACCTTTAAATTCATATCGCTCTGGATCAACGTTAACCAACGTGAACTTCACACACTGATCTTTTAGACACAATCTAAATCTATAGAAATCAATGAGCTATTTCTCCACCAGTGGCAATGTATTGACCATGACTGATTTTAAACCACTTTCAAAGGAAGAAACAAATGATACAGTATAAAACAAGTAGCCAGCCTTGAAAACATCTATAGCATGCTTATTTTCAGTTTCAATTCAATTCGGATAGTTAGAGTAAGTGGCTCAGTGTAAATATGTAACCAATACCAACGAGACCGTAATTATTGTATGTATATGTATCGCTAACCAGATTTTACCAATTGCAACATGTCCCGATGTTGACCCTGGAATAACATTGTGATTAACCAATCAAATTTGAAGAAACGGTTTACATTTTTTGTTTAGGCTTACAATCAGTGTTTGGTGCTTGTATATCAGAGTCAGGTATATAATAACTGACATGCTGACACAGATTCCAAATGGTTTTCTTTATCGCATCCAGTGCAGGGAGACTTAAAGCCGCGTCCACACAGCTTTCAAAGTATACTCAATCACGGATCAGTTTGTAGTATTTACAATGAAATTAATTATAATGTTATGAAATGATTAGAGTTGCACATCCTTAAAGGTCATCTACATATAAAAAAATTTTTTTGCATTTTATTATGTAAATATGTATTTATATTTAAACTTATTATTACATTCATTTATATGTTACACCATTATAGTTACGTTAATATAATATTAAATAATGCTGTTAAATTATAATTGTTATATTCTATGCCTTTAACATTAAATGCATCATTACATTTATTTATTACTATTATACTTATATAATATGATAACATCTTTAATAGCATTATTACATTATTTGCCAATTTAAAAAAATACACTATTTCAACAATTATCTTTATTAACAGATGAACTTGCCATTAGATGCATGATGGTAAACAGTAATCTAATTGTAAAAATAAAAGTGTAGAAATATCCATTTGCTGATATATTCACAATATTTCAGTAACCAGTTACTGTATCCTAAACGTGAAGCAATAGCGTTATTCTTGTTTGTTCCATCTTGCCTTAACCATCACGCTGCCATATTTTTTGTGGGTGTAAGGTTTTGGTTTCCATTATTCAGACCTTTAGCTTGTGTTGTGTAAATGTTACTAGCTTCATCCAAACACAAGCATCATTCTCAGCGCTGAGGACTGCATCTGTCGAGTTAACTGCGCTGATGACCCCAGCCGGCTCTGAAGATGAGACTCAGCGGGTAGAGAGTCTCCATCTCTGTGTGCATATTTTGACTGTTCCCTCGTTACCGCTGGATTGATTGGCCCATCTGGTGAGACGCAACTAGCCTGATGATCCCTTGATCTTCAGTCTACCTGTAAGGAACGTTGCAAGATGCTAGTATGACTTGATGAATGTCTGGGAGAAAAGGTCCTCATCATGTTGTGTCGAATGTTGAGGCCGTTCAAAAAGCAGAAGTACCTGACAGTCTGAGGCGCCAAAGTTAAGCGCTCCCCAAAATAAAAGACAATAGCTGAAAAGGGTCTAAAGGCCACTCTTTGTTGTTGGCATTCACAAGAAATGTGAAATGAAGGTAAGAAATCTTAAGGAGGTCCTGTTAATTAGGCTGGTTTCCAGTTTTGCACAGGCTAGAATAAATCACGTGGACAGTGTGACCTTGTTTTTAGCAATACCTAATAATTTCACCTGTATGTTATAAATTCACATGCATTGTAAATACACTTAATGGGATTCTATTCTTCTTTTTTATTTTATTTCATTTTAATGCATTGCATTGTATTGTGTTGTGTTTTATTGCATTGCATTGCATTGCGCTTTCATTGATTTTTGTTGGGTTTCTGTGTGTTTCTGGAGCAGTAAAACAAGCTTAAACTTTGAACACTAATAATAAAAATATTTTCAGCGGCGGCATGTAGGGTATTGACCTGTCAGTTATTTCACAAACCTACGGCATAAAGGTAAAGGGGTTTGTGTGCTCCCTCGGGTATGATTCTGTCTTAAATAAATGGTTGAAAGGCTGAGTACTCCGAGTTTATAACGAGCTGATTTAATTGGTCTGGCAGTGAACCTGCTGATGCGGGTGAGTGAATTCTGATGGGGCGGCTTTGACAGGTGTCAGGTGCAACATGTCAGATGTCACAGTGATTCCGAACACTGTTGGTCCCTTATGAAATCTATATATCAGAATTACACAAGCATGAAATCATTATTAAAGACATATATGCATTTAAAAATAATAAAAAATAAGATTTATAGATTTAAATAATAATGAATAGTATTAGTTGAATTAAAAAATAATAGTATTATGACATGGAATGCTTTTTGTGCTACTTTGTGTAGTTTAAATTCTATTGATATTTATGGTTTCCTCTATTTATTAGGTGAATGGGCGTGAATTTTCCAAGTCTGGACATGAGGGGACGGTGGAGGCCATGCGGAAGGATCCCATCATGGTGCAGGTGTTGAGGCGGGGGCCCTCGGCCCGGAACCAGAACAACTTACAGGAAGTGTGTGTGGTGGATGTGTGCACTCAGACGGACATCACCTTTGAGCACATCATGGCTCTGGCTAAGATGAGACCCACCACCCCACCTGTGCCAGACATCTGCCCCTTCCTGCTGTCCGACAGGTACATACACGTGCTGCCAGATCTCTTAAACACATTTAGGTTTAATTAGATTTAGACTTTCTGTCTATTAGTCATTATTATATACGTATATATTTTTAGTTACAATAACATTATTATTATTGTGTAGTTTTAGTTTAGGCAGTGTTAATGAATTAAAATATAATGAAATTTAAATCAATTAGATAGAAATCTCTTTTCTCTATAGATGACAATTTCTCTATTTAAATGTAAATGGCTAAATATGAATATAATTGAATAAATCTAATGCAGTATATAATAATAATAATAATATAAATGAATAATATACATATTCAATATTTATTAAATGCTATATATATATAACATATTTATAAATGGTTTTTTTTTATTTACATGGATTTTAATAAAATTTATGAATATATAAAATATAAATAAAATGGTTCATCTGTTTGCTTTATTTATATATATGTGCTATTTCCTATGTATATTTATATTTATAAATGTGTTATTTTATTTTATTAATTATAAAAATATAATAATAATAATTATTATTATTACTACTACTACTGTTATTTTTATTTTTAGATTTTGTTTGTAAGCAAATGCTACCTTCACTTCTTAACCATCTTAGTATACATATTATATTTATATATATATATAGTCCCCTCCACTAATATTGGCACCCTTGGTAAATCTGAGTAAAGGTGGCTGTTTAAATAAATCTGCACTGTCCCATCTGTAGTTCCTGTCCTGTCTGACAACTGAACATGCTGGAGATTGTTTTTGGATGAGCGAGGAGAATTTTTCTTAAACCCTCCCAAACAACATGTGCTGATGACGGGGCTGTTTGACTATTTTTTTTAAAGGTTTTCTGACCCTCAGACTCAACTATTTTCTGTAATTCTCCAGCTGTAATCCTTGAAGAGTCTTTAGCCACTCAAACTCTACTCCTCTCCGTGTATTGGGATGTTATAGACACACATCCTCTTCCAGGCAGTTTCCTAACATTGTATGTTGATTGGAAATTCTTTATTATTTCCCTGATGGTAGGGTAGCTCTTTTCTTAAAGCCACTTCACTAATTTGTGAAGCTCAATTATCTTTTGCAGCATACAAGAAGTATATTCTTTGGATTTTCTCATTGTGTTGATGAGTAAGGGATTTTGGGCTTTGTTTTCCCTAGTATATATTTATATATATATATATATATACACACATACATACATATTTTCTATGTTTATTTGTATTTATAAATGTGTTATTGTATTATATTTTATTAATAGTAATTAATAATTAATAGGAGTAGTACTATTGTTGTTATTTATTTATTTATTTTAAACCAATGCTACCTTCTCTTCTTAACCATCCGAGTATGCATACTAATGGTGTCCTACCAGCGTATGTTGTCAAGAATTTCTTGATCACAAGGCAGCAGCCGTTACCCCCCTCCTCCCCATGAAATATCCCCTAATGCCATCATAAAAGTCACGCCAGGGCCTATGTGTAATTATTGTAGTGGCTTCCCTTATCCATTTCCTGTAATGAGTAGTATACAGGGTGATTAAAACCTAATGGAGTGCTAAAATATCAAACATGCTGGCACAGAGCTTTCTCTTGATGTTTTATACCCTTTTACAGCTTTCCAAGTGCTTCAGTTTGTCCAATAAGGCATGTGTCTGGAGATGATAGGCCACATCTGATTATTTAGCTCCTTATGTGAATGTGTTTTGTTTGGATTTATTTATGCTAATCTGTTTGCCTGGCTACAAGTAAAGAAAAATCAAAGATTCAGCTCATTTATGTGTGAGTGTGTGTGTGTGTGCTTTGCACAGATTGCTTAGGATCTTGGAACAGTGCATTTGCAATTGTACCCCAGCTTGATGTGTTAACAGATTAATGAGTATTGTTTGTAATTACATGCATCCCCAGACTACAAACAGATTCTGTTATCTTCTGTGGAGTGCAACACATGGCTTCAGGGTTGATATGTAGTTTGGGCATACCAGGCATCAAACTAGCCAGTTTATAAAGTTGGTTTCTCTCGTTCTGTCTTTTTCTAGTTGTCATTCCATTCAGACTATGGAGCATGAATATTTTGATTGTCCGGAATATGTGGCCAGCACTCAAGCAGAGGTGGACAGGGCAGTTGAATTCGAGTGTGAGGTAAGTAGAATGCTTTCTGAAATCCTTTGAATAATAATATACACACCTGGTGTAAACAGCCATCTGGTGACCCAATAACACACAGCCAGCAGAGCTACTTACACCTGACTTTACATGAGCCTCAAATGCACGAGACTCTGATGCAGCGATCGGTGCAATATCAGTCAAAGTTGATAACATGCAAAAAAAACGGGGTTATTGACATTTTGACCAACATGTTCAGTAATGTAAATCAAAATAGGTTCATTTTAAATGATTTTATACATAATTTTATAAACAGCTATTTTTGCTGCATGCTTCACATCATTTACAATTTGATTAATTTTTCTGTAAACAGAAGGTACTATTAATGTACCATTATACAATTATTATTTAAATATTTAGAAATCATTTCAATAACATTATCTGAATTAAATGTTAATAGAAAATCTTTTATAGTCAGAGGACGTAGTGGGTTCATTTAATTGTGAACACTTCAAAAGTTTCAAAAGGCATTTTCCTTCACTATTAGTGTTTGAAAGGGAATGTTACAGATGGAGAACCCTCAAACGATGCCATTATTCCTTTGACTAATAAACAGGGGGCCAGATTAGACTCCACCGAGGTGTAATTAGTTTTATTTTAGTGACATTAATGTTCTTTCCTACTGGGTCTCGTGCTCATTTTAGAAAAACAAATGCATTTGTGTTAATGAATCTTTATTCGTAATAATTGCTTTTATAGGTGCATAAACAACTTGTCAACTGATGCTTCATCAGAAGAGTTCGATTTTGGAACATTTTTCTATTAGTGAATTAGGCTTATTTTCATTCTCGGATCTGTTTATCAAAACCGCATAGTACATAAGTAGCTATGTGGAGGATTTATGCGCAGTAATAGCTGTCCTCCATGGGTCCCGCATTAGTCTTCATGCCTGGATGAGCCTCTTCCATGCGAGATAACTTCAGTCTGTCCGTAACAAGAACATTCTTTAGGCCAAGAAGAAAGTCTGACAGAACCACTTTAGGCGAATATGGCACATATCCTGGATTAATACTATCCGTTCTGCTAAATTATCACAGCGGTTTGCCAGTTCCGTTGCCGGCCACACTAGTTTAAGAGAGATTGTGTGGATTACTTTGCTTGATCCTTTTTGATGAGCATGTGGTCCGAACAATAGACTTGCAGAAAATATGAAGTATCTCTGAGCTTCTCGAGCAGATCAATATGAAGCCGCATTAAAGCTGCTGGTGATGAATTGCATCCATTGTGCGGACTGACAGTAACCCAGATTCAGCTGAAATACCAGAGTTAGCCTATTTTTATCACACCTCTGATGTGGCCACGAACATTTTGCTATCTGTTTTTTCGTAGAAATTATTTGCCAAATATGGACGCTTGGCAGTTGGGTGTATGTTTTCTTGAAAGAAAACGAAAAAGCACGTAGAGTCGAGGTGGTAAATCTGGTTAATGTGGAGGGTGGAGCGGTTGATGTATGATGCTAGTGCTCAGTCAGGACCGTCCACCGATAAATGAGCCGTTCTGCTTGACTGAACCGAGACTGGTGTTCATGGGATGTCGAGATGTGGCTAACTGCTCTCCTCTGACAGATGAATGTCTCTCAGATGCAGTCCTGTCACTTGCTCCAGGCTTCAGTCTTGACATATAACCCCTCTGCCTGTTTGATTATATCATATTTCACGGGGGCACATCTTTTTGTATGACACTTTTAATGTTCTTGTAGGTGAAGGAACTGGTCATCCTTTTATTCCTTGTATGAAGCCAAACATTGAAGAGGACGTTACTACTCTAAAACAGTGCAATCGGTTGTTGAGGTTAGAAGCTTAGAAGCTTTTTAATCCCCCCAACTAAACTGAAGATGTCGTTTTTTTCTTACTATTTTCTTCATAAGAAAATAAATGCCTTGAAAATAAGCATAAAGGTAATTTTCTGAGCTTTGAGTACAGCTGAGCTCAGTTATGTTTGGAATAAATGCGATCAATCAACACAGTCTCACGAGCAATTCGTACATATTCGTATGAGATGCCAAATTTGTGCCAATTCGTTTTAATTCGTACGACCTCACTCTATTTGTCTAAAACCATGTGATGGGTAGGTTTTGGGGCGGGGTTATGTTTAGGTCATTTGTACAAATTCATACGAATTGGCATCTTGTAAAATATGTATGATTTATAATAAATCGTATGAATTCGTACGAGTGAGGTCGTACAAATTAGTACGAATTAGCCACCTCGTAAAATATGTACGAATTGCCGTGGGATCAGGTTAGATAAATGGATGACTCGTGTGTATTAATATATGTGTGTGTATGTGTTACAGGAGATTGAACTCTGTCGAATGAACAGTCAGGAAAAGCTGGGTCTTACTCTTTGTTACCGCACGGATGATGAGGAAGATACAGGCATTTTTGTTGGTCAGGTGGGTAGTTGGAATTTTTTAGTAATTGTAAAATTATGCTGATCATTTGGACCTGAAAGTATAAAATAAATTTTATTTTATTTTATTTTATTTTATTTTATTTTATTTTATTTTATTTTATTTTATTTTATTTTATTTTATTT
>JAUMHQ010000051.1:6281043-6291338 GCA_032361165.1 Enteromius paludinosus
TTTTATTTTATTTTATTTTATTTTATTTTATTTTATTTTATTTTATTTTATTTTATTTTATTTTATTTTATTTTATGGACAATAAAATAGCCCATGTTGTCCAATCTTAACATTTTCTAAAGGTTAATCATCACCTTTTACAATGTGTTAAAAAAAGAAAAAAGTTAAAATCAAAGTTTCAGACTCAGTTTTGTGTTTTTTAATGCAGCAGTTCAATTTACAGACAAAGACCTAGTGAAAATGAAGTGAATAATGTGTTTAGAATGGAGACTGGTAATTTGGTGATCTGTGTTTAATTCATTAGCGCACGTTGTTCTCACCTGTAAGATGTGGCGCTGAGCATCAAATTTGATTCAGGCAATCAAATTAATCGGACCAAACCCTTCTTAACAGCAATTTAAATTTTCTGAAAAGTAATTAAAAGATAAAAGCTCAGTTTGATCCATTCTCATTGTTCCACATCACTGTATTTCCTTCACTGAAATTAAAAGGGTTTAATATGGAAAATTTTCCTGTTTCCCAAAGTTCAAATGGCAGACGAAAGTCTACCAGGACTGAGCCAAGCATGAAGAGAGCAAGTCAAGTTTGGAAAATTATTCTGCATACAGACAGTTCTTTTGCAGTGTTTTAATTGCTGATTTTAATTAGCAAGCAATGGCTCCCCTTCTGTCTCCCGTGGAGTGTAAAATGGCACTTTTTATCTCTCACCTACTTGACACACCAAAACAAAGACTGAAAACAGGGACTGCACCTCGACAGAGAGAATCCTAGCTTATTGTACAGATATTGCCTGTTCTTACACCATTTCTCGCTCAGAGATATGTAAATGTGGAGCACCTGACATCAAACAAGGAGAACTGCTTCTCCTTTTTGTATCATCTCTAGAAAACGTATCATAAACAACCTAGAGAAATGTTCTAATAATACATGACTATTGGGGGGGGGAGTTATGCAGATATTAGTCATTAAAAATGCATTTATTCTGTGTACAGAAATAATGTTTTCTGCTTCTTCTATCAGCATGTCTCTGATGTGTGAGACCTCATTTCAGAGTAAACCAAAATAAATTCTTAAAGAATATGTTTTTTTTAGTTAATATGCAAAATATATAAATATATATATATATAAATGCAAACATATATAAATATGTATTACTTTTGGGGGGAAACAAGATATTCCCACATCCTTTATATTCACTTCCTGTCATTGTATATTATATGGGGTAATATTATATTGCCTTCTTTTGTAAATAGTAAAAAAATTGAAATTGACTCATTTTACAACAGATATGCAAATGAATCTGTTACAATAATGAATTCTTTTTGTGATAAGTCCTGGAATTATTGCTGGTGTGTTGAGATGAGTTATGACAATTTACATATTGATGCCACGTTTGTTGTGCTGTTGATAGGTCGAGCTCAACAGCATAGCTGCGAGGGATGGACGCATTCGAGAGGGGGACAGAATTTTACAGGTGAGAAAAATTTCATTATTTACACACATTTACACATGTTCATTCACAATCCAATCTTTCAAAAATTAATATCCATCGTCCTATTAATCCAGATGAGGATTTTGCATATTTCTTTTTTAGATAAAATGTATACAGTATATCTACTAAATAAAATAAAATTGGTGTGAAAAAAATTAATAAAAATGAAATGCACTACTTTTAATCATAATTTAAATGAATATGAAAATAAAACATAAAATAAAGAAAATATAGACTTCCCGCTGTATAGCGTTTGCATGTGTGTGTCCAAGCAAATCTTGAAGAAAAAAAAATCGTAGGCAGCGATGGGGAAAAAACTAGAAAACCATGATAAATTGCGCTTAAATATCAGTTTTAAATGGCTCTGCTTTTGCAGAATGTAAACCAAGTCGGTGTGACATTCAGCAATGACAGTAGGGTTAAAGGTTTGGAGAATTTATGAGCAAAGGAAGATAAAGAGAGAGCGGGATACAAAAGACACTAGGCATCTGTGGATGTAACCGTGAGGGAGATGAATACAGTGGTTCAGTGCACGTCTGTCTCACTCTCTCCACCCCTATTATCTTCTTTTGACAGTGCCATTACTCTATAGAAGAAAAGATGAACGGCACCTGTCAAAGGCTGCTTAATTGTGTGTCTGGGCGTGTACCGCCACAACAGCTTTTTATAAATGCTGTGGCTCCTGCAGCCCTGTCGGCAGTCTTAGTAATCGATGCAAAGTCTCTCCTGCAGTAAATGCATAATTGACTGGAGGTTGTTATCTCGGAAGGGGGGCCTGGTTTTGGGGCGGGTGAGGAAATGCAATTTTGCTCCACTTCTGTCACTGATGAAGTGTGCTTCCGGTATGAAAATCCTGACACTATGTCATTATCTTTGTGTGTATGTAATTGTCTCTCTGTGTCCATGTTCCTTCCAGATAAATGGTTATGACGTGCAGAACAGGGAAGAGGCTGTCGCTCTCCTCTCAAATGAAAATTCCAGGTCCATAGTGTTACTTGTCACCAGACCTGAAGGACAGGTGAGTCTGGTAGCCGATTGTAATTAAGTGCCACAGCTCTGTTTGTGTGGATTTTTAATGTAAATATGTGTGTGAGCTAATCACCTGAGACTAGAGCCACATGAAAATGATGTCAGTAAAATTCAGTCTGTTTAATCCTTGTTAAAAAATTTTTTGATGCATGACAGCTGGTTTCGGCTGGTTGTGTGCTGGTCCTAAACTCAGGACCATCTTAAACCAGCTCATGACCAACCAAGGACCAGCTTAAACAAGCTCAAAGCAGCTGTCATGCTTCAAAACCTACTTAAGCAGCATATGCTGTTGGTTTTTTCAATAGTGATCCCAAACCCTTCACAAGTGACTGTACTTAGCTTTGATGTCATTGTGTTTGGAAATACAATGTCCAATTAATGCTTTAAAAGTCCTCCAAAAAGAAAAAATATCTACCAAAGCTTGTAAAAAATTAGGAAAAATATGTTTTTTACTACTATTGCATGATAAGCCAAACCTGGACCCCTTGGTTTGCCAAGAAATTATGAACCCTATTGGGATCTTCTCTTTTAGATGGATGGAAGCTGGCTTGATGAAGACCATCAAGATTTCCTAGAGGAGCTAAAGATGGAGATTTTAGAAGAACAGAAAAAGGAGGGAATTCTTCAAACAGCTGGTTGTGTAAAGCGGGTAGGTGTAAACATATTCACCAAAAGTTCCTTTCCTCTGAGTCTTAATGTTATAACAGGCATTAAAGGGTTGTGCCTGTTCTTGTTTTCCAGTCTAAAAGACATGAGGATGCCTCAGCAAGTACAGATACAGCAACATGTTCCATTCTTGAGAAGGACAGTGGCGTGAAATGCAGCTTTGAAGAGAGCTCAGAGCATGAATTGCTCTCTCATTCCCAAACATGGACTCAAAAACAACTTGGGGACAGGTGGGAAGCAGGCTCGCATTTGGTTCCTATGGACACCGTAAGCTTGACCAGGCAAAAGGGTCAGGAGGCCAAGTTGAGCGAGAATGGAGTGGAGTGTGACCACTTCCAGCAACTCCTGGAGCTCAAGTGCCAGATCCGTAATAGTGGAGAATGCGGGTTGGTCTACAGGCGAAGCAGTACTATCGAGTGCAGCCTGTCGGAGAAGGGCGGAAGTGGAGTGGCACGGGAGTTGCACATGCTGAACGAAGAGCTGCGCAGCATTGAACTTGAGTGCCAGAGCATCATGCAAGCCCACCAGCTGCGCAGGAGCAAGCACGACTCTCCTCGAACGGATAAGGAAAGTCGGCTGCGTCGTGGCAAGCTTGCAGATATCAACGAACACCCTGAGAGACTACAAAGTGAGAAGCTCAGAGATAAAGACAGCTCTAGTGCCTACAATACAGCCGAAAGTTCCCGCTCGACTCCACTGGGAACAGAAGGTTCACCCGATCACTCTCTACAGCGTCGAGTGCACCTGACCAATCAGAGGAACCTTCGGAGTACCCAACACTTGCAGAGTCCCTACAGTAGTCCCATCTTGTCTTTACCCAGCCAAAGTAGCCCTACTTGCAGTCGTGCCCATACGTACACCAGCTCCACGCCACCTTTACAGACCCCTATCACCAGTCCCAGTTCACAAGGACCCAGCCAAGCCTTCTCCAGCAGCTTGGAGCAAAGCCCCAGCAACCCCTCGGAGTCTGACCCAGCGCTTCCAGCTGATGATGAGCGCTGTGAGAAAGAAAGAAACCGGAATAGGGTTGCAGCCGCTCGCCAGTACCACTCACCCTACCACACTAACACCACAACAGCCCAGCCTCCCAGTACAAGACACTACCAGAGTTACCTACAGCTCCTACAACAACATTCCTCTTCCTCTCTGGAGTACTCTCAGAGCCAGCTTAGCCTCCTTAGCCTCCGTGGACGGCCTGGACCCTCACCACCTGGCCGACTTGAATGGAAGGTCAAGGTACGAGCAGACGGGACCAGGTATGTGGCACGTCGGCCCGCAAGGGACCGCATCCTGCGTGAACGAGCCTTACGGATCCGGGAGGAACGCAGTGGTGGGATGACTACAGATGACGACGCAGTCAGCGAGTTAAAGATGGGCAGGTACTGGAGTAAAGAAGAACGCAAGCAGCAGCTAGCACGGGCCAGGGAGCAGAGGCGCAGGAGGGAGTTCATGCAGAGGAGCCGGCTTGAGTGCCTCAAGGAGACCATGGGGACGGCAAGCGGAGAAGTCAGCATCCTGGAGCTCAGTCATAAGAAGATGCTGAAGAAACGAAACAAGAAGATCCTTGACAACTGGATGACCATTCAAGAGCTCATGAGTCATGGAGCACGAGCACCCGAGGGCACCAAAGTTCACAACGCCTTCCTGTCAGTCACAACAGTTTAGTGAAAAGCATGACCCCAGGTGGTCTCGGTTTCTGTAATTGCCTCATTCCAAGTGGCCATTTTATACAGTAAAGGTGAAGATGCAGATATTTTTCATGTTTTGTGAAACTGAGTAATACTTTGTAAAAACTCAACTAAACTCAAGACTTCAAGAAATGTGAATGTTCAAAAGCTCTTTTGATACACTGACAAGTTGACACTACCATTACAGACCTCGCTGTGTTTTCGTACTAGAATGTATAAAAGACATTTTTAATAGGATTTTACGAACTACATTGTGGTTTAATGTAGTGTTTCTTTCCATGCATTTGCATTTGTATTTTATAAATGGCAAGTTTTCATGCGATATAAAATACAGTACTTGAATATCGGCATTTGCTGCCATTGCATCTTTTAAATCCGAAATGTAAATATCTGTAACTGTTCTTATCAGGATCTTCATGGGTAAAGGTCTTCATTGCAGTTTAATTGGTTTACAACAGTCGTTTGACATACCACACGATGTTACCATTTTAATGGTATTGCGTACAATACATACGATTTTTGTACTGTTCTGTATAAACATTATTTATATTTCTGAGTTATCTTATTTCATCTTTATAATGCCAAATGACCCAGTCTGTATCTCAGTCAAGCGCTAAATATGGAGTCTGATTGTGCCTTGTATAGAGGCTCGTTTTTCTACCACAGGTTGTGAAGAGACACCTTGAGTAACCTTGCTGTCATGTTTTTAGTCTCTTTTTGATGTGTAAAACAACTTTGTAGCCAGGTCTATGTGTTCTAGGTGTGCTACATGAGGAAATAAAATAATAAATTATTGTTATATAATTAAAAAATTAGCAGTCTTGTAATCCTTCCTTCTCAAACAATGGTTTCCAGACTTTCAAGGACCAAAGATGTTTGTAGCTTCCAGCTTTGATTGATTCGTTTTCTTGATTGACTGCTTGAACTAATTAAGCTTGAGATCAAGAACTGCATTGCTGAGATAAAGTGGGATTAAATCATTAGATTCAGACAACATTGGCATTTGTCTGATTCGCATCTCCCCCAAATACCACAGCTGTCATTGTTTAACTGACATCCTGGCAGACAGTAGAATTAAATTCAAATCTGTTTGACTGGAAATGCAATTCCTTGCATAAATACCTAAACTTTACATTGCCGCCGGACCATCAAACACTGCACTGTATTTGAGATAAATGTTCTTAGTTATTATTGCAGGTAAAATGTATGTAAAGAGAAGCAAAGGTTGTTTAATTAGCTGTTAAGAGATTACGAAGTTTACTTTTCTTACCCACTTAATCAATTGTTTGGTTTTGTTTTAGGCCTAATCCTTTCCAAATTGCTATAGTTTATCTGATGCAATTGTTTGCACAAGTAAATTTATTATAAGGATGTCAAAAACCAGAAAAAAAAAGCCAAATAATATGACAGTATGACACAAATACTCTTAAATTTCTAAATCTAACATCCTACATGAACATATAATATGATCATTTGATATTAGTTTGGAAATATGTGCAGATTATTTTTACACAGATTGTTCTGAATGGATGAAAGCTGCCTGAGGTTGTTAGGATGGTTTGTGTGTGTGAGGGAGGTTGGAGGCTTTTTGAAGTCTAATGTTTTTCATCTTTGCTATGAATGTGTGCTGCATGTAAAGACCTGTCTGCCTCTGTTTCAAAGTGATAATACTCGTGCATGGGAGCTATAAACCTCAGCTGTGTTGAGTCACTTGAACAGTGATTTAATTGAGACCCTTTTGAACATGTCCCTATCGTACTCTCAGGGTTTAAAACACCGGGCAACAAAAACGAGTTACAATTGACTTAAAAAACAGTTATTTTCCAGTTAGCCAGTAATTTCGTAAGGAATGGCAATATTGTATTTGTAAGAATGTATCCATATCCGATCTTTGTGTTACTGATAAATCAGAAGGACTGCCAACAAAATGCATGCCACAAGAGATCAGAATACTATCTTAAATATTTCAGCATTTGGAGGTTTTTGTGATTCCATCTTCTCATCACAAATCCTCTCCACTGAAGCTGTTCAGTTTTTAGATTCATTCCATCTGTCATGTTTTCAATCTTCAGCCTTTCAGGTTTATGAACTTTTCCTAATTACCAGCTATAGAAATTGCTCCCGTCTTGTGCTATGGCCCTGCTGTGGAAGGATATTCTCTCAGACTGAATATGGTGAAAAGATGCTCTATTATGTATGTGTGCCAGTCGTTTACCTCGTTAAGGTTCTCTTTCACATTTATTTATTCATAAATGCTCATTATGACTGACAGAGCGCAGACTTGTGAAACGAGAGAAGGGATATCAAAGCAAGTGCCTTTTCCCCCTCACCGTCTCTCTCTCTCTCTCTCTCTCTCTCTCTCTCTCTCTCTCTTTCTCTCTACTTTACTTCAAAAAATAATGGAGAGCATTGCTGTCTATCCATGTGATGTTCACACTTCACATAGAAGAAGAGCTTTATCTTCTTTAAAGTAATAGTGCACCCCCAAAAAAAAAAAAAGAAATTTGTGTCATCATTTACACTCACCTTCGCATTATTCAAAACCAGGGATGCTTTCTTTCGAGTAGCACCATTAAAATATTTCCATTTGTCCCACTTTTCTTGTTAACTGCTGAAAAAAACCCATCCATCCATCCAACCAATCATTTAACAATCTTTATATATCCATCCATCCATCCATCCATTCAACTAACCAACCAAGATTTGTTATCTATTCATTAATCCATCCATCCATCTGAAAATCCATATCTATCCATCTGCTGTCTGTTCACCCAACCAACAATCTTTATCTATCCACCCATCCAAACACCCAACGAACCAAAAAACTTGATTTAACCATTCAACTAACTATCCATATCAGTCCATCCATTCCACTGTCTTTATCTACCATCCATCCACTAATCCATCAATCCGATCATCCATGTCTAACCATCCATTTGACAATTTTTGTCCATCCAACCAACCAACCAAAAATCTTTATCTATTCATCCATCCATACATCCATCTGACAATCCATATTTATTCATCCATTTGACTGTATTTATCTATTCATCCATCTGTCCATCCAACCAACAAAGAATCTTTATCCATTCATCCCTCTTTCCATCCAAATCTGTCCATCCATTTGACAATCCTTATCCATCCAAACAACCAGCCAAGAATATTTATCTATCCATCTATCTATCTATCCATCCAACTAACCAAGCAACCAATAATCTTTGTTTATTCATCCATCCAGCAATCCATCTCTGTCCATCGATTCAGCTACCTTTTTCCATCCATCTATCTATCCATATATCCATTCATACAACCAACCAACCAACAATCTTTATCTATCATCCATCTATTTATTTATTCAACCAACAGTATCTATCTATCTATCTATCTATCTATCCATCCATCCATTCATCCAACCAACCAACCAACCAACCAACCAACCAACCAACAATCTTTATCTATACATCCATCTTTCCATCTATATATCTATGCATCCATCCATTCATCACACCATTGTTCCAGCAATCCATAACTATCAATAAATGCAACTTTTTTCAAATTCAAATTATCTTTATCTATCCGTTCATTCATCCATCCACCTAAACAACCAACAAACAATCTTTATCCATCCATCCATCCATCCATCTTTTTTCGACAATGGTTTCAGGTATTTTATTATACCTATGAACATCTTTTGTAAAAAAAAAAAAAAAAAATCCAATGGAAAAATTACTCCAAGTTGGGAACAACATGAGTAAATGATAATAGCCAGAACATGATTTTGTGAGTCTAGACAGACTGAATACACACTTTAACTCTCCTGACAAAACATCTCTCCTGATAGTGTGTAATGACTTCACTTCTGGGGTGTACAGTGTCACATTTCTTTAGTTTTTTTTATGTACTTGAGCTGAACTCAGCTGTATTTGATTGTTTTCCCCTCCTGTAACATCCTTTGCATGCTTTTTGAAGCTCCAGCTCTCAGAGCTCTCTAAGCCCGTTGGGAAAGCAGAGACATGAGAGAGCATGACAGAAATAATGGGGTGAATCCAAAAACAAGGGCAGATGAAAAGACAAAAGAACAGAAAGCTGACAGGGTGGGAGGTGAACGGTAGTGTGTCTTTTTTATATAGCCATCTTCTGACTTTGATGATGGACACACAATCTGTGAAACTGCCCCGTGGACTTTTGTTGCTTTCTGGCATTTTTTTAATGAGCTGTCAGACACAACGCTGCCAACTTGAATTTGTGAAAACTATGATGCAGGTGAAAAGTTGATAGATCATTTTAGGTTAGAGACCTACTATTATTGCCAACTAAAACTAATAAATGTGTTAATACAATCTACTTGAAATAAAATACGTTTAAAGTAAAGTATTAAAATCACTTAAAACTAAAGCTGAAATAAAAATACAGCTAATTGAAATATATCATTCCATTATAATAATAATAAAAAATAATTAAGTACTATAAATAATAAATACATATAAATAAACAATGCAGGGTCAAAAGTGAATAAAAGCTTTCTAATATTACTATTCTTGGGGTTGGGTCATCTGAACTATATATATATATATATATATATATATATATATATACAAAAATTTTTCAGTGTGTGAAAGAAAAATAAACCTATAAAATAATGTCATGTCTTTTAATTTGCAAAACAACTGTTCCATTTTTTAATTGTTCTTGTGCATTCAGAGATCCCACAGCGAGTGTTTTGAAACTACAATATATTGGAGGGAGTCTTGAACGTCTGAAACAGTGTCTGGCATAATTAAAGGCTTATACTGTGAGACATCAGTGCCCATGTTGAGATTCATTGAACAATGGCTCTTAATCCCACAGTAAGCAGCTGTTTGTGCATAGAGATGGAGTCAACCTGAAAATAAGGCAGTTCTCCTCCAAACACGGCAACAACTCTAATCCTCCACACGGCATTACGAATTCATGTTTCATATTCAGGAAAACAACACTTGCACACACTGAGAACAGAAGGAATAATTTGCAGGCAAGGAGAGATAATTGCATAGACAGAAGTCAGAGTAAAATAGACAAGGACAGCTGTAGATCCTGGCAGGTTTGGTGACTTTGTGTCATGTAAAGGGAATGCAGCGTAGGCAGAGATGAAATGACCTGAAAGGAATAATTCACCCCAAAATAAAATATAAAAATGTACTCACCCTCAGGCTATGTGAAAAAAAGTTTGTTTCTTCTTTAGAACATACAGGTCCTTCTCAAAAAATGTGCATATTGTAATAAAGATCATTATTTTCTGTAATGGACTGATAAACATTAGACTTTCATATATTTTAGATTCATAATACACAACTGAAGTAGTTCCAAGCCTTTTATTGTTTTAATATTGATGATTTTGGCATGCAGCTCATGAAAACCCAAAATTCCTATCTCAAAAAATT
>JAUMHQ010000051.1:6292351-6306403 GCA_032361165.1 Enteromius paludinosus
CTAATGTTTATCAGTACATTACAGAAAATAATGAACTTTATCACAATATGCAAATTTTTTGAGAAGGACCTGTATTTGGAGAATTTTAACATTATATCAATTGCTCACAAGTGAATGGGTGCCGTCAGAATGAGAATCCAAGCAGATGACAAACATGCATCCTTTTACTTCACAAGACATTAATTGATGTACTGGACTGAACTACTTGTAGATTATTGTGATGTTTTATTAGCTGTTTGGACGCACAGCACCCATTCACTGCATTGGATTTAGTGAACAAGTGACATCATTTAAAATTTGTGTTTAGATGAAAAACAAAACCATTCATATCTTGAATAGCCTGATGGTGAAGTTTTGAATTTTGAATGAACTGTTCCATGAAGTCAGAGTTGGTGATTTTAGAAACATGAAGGACAGCGATTGATGTCCAGTGTCAAAGTTAAGGAAAGTTTCATTTAATACGAAACATTTTATGGAGGGCATTCATTTTCTAACTTTGCATGTTGTGCAAGGCCCCTGAAAATCCATTCAGCCTCCATGCTCAGATCTCAGCAGGTGCGCTATACGCATTTGAAACCCACTTCTGGCCCCCTCAGCTCTCACTGGTTTGTTAAGGTGCAGTTTTTAGCACAGGCAAGTTTTGGCAGTCAAAAACGTGAGCACACAGGAGGAGAAGCACAATTATAATTAGCTGAGCTGACAGCATGCCAACGGCTCTCTCACACACACACACACACACACACACACACACACACAAACTCTTTTATCAGCCTCATTTTGTCTTCTTTTTATTCCTTTAAAAAAAAAAAGCAATGTTCAATTTGTTCTAACTGAATTTGTTGTGTTTCAAACACCATTTCAAGCAATTCTGCTGCATTATTGTTGTTATTTTGTTTTGAATAGGTCACGTTTTGCAGAAATTTGGCAGCTTGATGGATGTTGATTCAGAAAGGAAACGGTAATGTTTTATGGCAAAAGATAATGCTCCACTAAAAGCTTTCTACTCTTCAATAGCTGCTCAGTTCAGCTGTATTGATCCAGCACAGGTGAGATGTTTTCTTGGCACGCCTCATAGATCCTCTCATTGTTTTTTAACTCTTTTGTAGCTCACCAATCCTTCAAAATGCCCTCTAAAGATTTGCTCAAAGCCTTGGCGAGAGCAAAGGACGGCAACACACCGAACACGTTTCTTTTTGTTGCTTATGTATTCTTCAAACACAATCTCTTTAGACTAGATGAGCCTAAGTGGCCTATGATGAGTCTTTTTTTCTCCATTTACATTTATGCATTCAAAGAGTATTTAGTAATAGGTCCAAACTTAAATCTGATTAAAAAAAGCATACGGGTATTTCAAATGAATGCATTTGGGTCGTTGATGTCCTGTGGTGTGACATGCTTTCTTCCATATTAACATCATTTTCCTAATTAATTCTAATTATTATGCATGCAGCTTTATGAGCTCACATTGAGAGATTAAAGGGAATATTTGCATTTTTAAAAACTCATTTGTTACACCGCTGAACCATTTAAAATGAACTAGTCTACGGTATATAGTAATATATGTATATGGTTCTTTGCAATAAAGTTAAATTGGTAACATGTCATGAACTAACAATAAAAAAATGCATTTATTAATCTTAGCTGCTAATTTCAACATTTACAAATATATAACTAAAATGAAAAGTCTCTTTATATTATTATTTTTTAGTAATGAACCTAAGCTAAAAACCGTTGTATTTCTATAACTAATGTTAAAACACTTAAATTTCTGATTTTTAATGTTAACTAATAACCAAAACCCATTCATGAATATACGCTAGAATTTATACACCATGCAGTCATAGTTCAACCTAAAATGTTGATATTGATTTTAAAAAGAAAGTTCATTTATTCAGTTTTTTTCCTTTTAAAATAATTGCATCCACTATAGTGGTGCACATTGTTCAGATTCGCTCACCAATATTCTGAGTGCTGGATTTAATAAGCATGAAATGGCATGTGCCAACCAGCCTTATGGAGTTTCCTTTCTTCCCCAAGCTCACAAATGTTTTTGGTGCAGAAAGTGAGACCCATTTTATGAACACGAATATGGCTGGTCTTTTTTCGTTCTCCGTGAAAAAAACTTTATGGAAGTGTGAGGTCTGCCACTCCTGTTCCGACTGAGGAGCACAGATGGCGCCCCTCTCATAGAAATCCTTCTGAAATCCCTTTGAAGCTATGAAAAAATGAAAAGCGAATGAAAATAAATTGAGAGATCCACTCAAGAAGATTGAACTGGCTGATTCAGACTTTATAGGAACCAGAAGTGTGATCGCCGGACTTTTATTGCAGAACGAAGACTGATGTTTGATATTTCCCATTGTGACAGGTTATTGATTTATTTTATCTTATTATTTGATATGCAATCAACATTTTAGCAGAGCACTGAGTTCAGAAAATAACCGTAACGCCATTGCTTATCTTTTGATCTAAAAGAAATGTAATTGAAATATGGCACTTTGTTCCACGATAAATACAGTGTTAAATCACTCTAAAAGTGCAACGACTGCAGAAAGTATAATGCAAGAGTCAGACATGCACTTCTGTGATCAATAAAAGATTCATTTGAGGAAAGGATGTGAGTGTATTAAATGCCCGGTCACTCTGTGTGCAGACTAATCAGATTACCTGACAACAAGACAAACAGTCCTACATGGAGATATTGATTCAGCTAATTAAGCTCAATAAAAGTTGTGTTTGTGATCGGAATCATAACCAAAATCAATCAATGCAAGAGTCTGCAAATGAGACTTGTTGCGTTTGTGTATCTAGTGTATTGGACATACTTTGGCGCCACATTACTTTGCCTCCAGACTCTTGCGTTAACTTGAGTGCTCTTGAGTAACTTGTGTTGGGTGTGAAGATGGCATGAGTGCATATATGTCTTGGAAATCCTTTTATTTTAATAAATCATTTTTGAGGCAGAAGGTCAAGCTGCAAACTACAATATCTGTATTAAATTAAGAATGCGTTTTAAATTACAATTAATTTGGATGAAAACAAATTGTTCTTTAGTAAAACAAAGCCAAAACCCAGGCATTTTGGGCAATTTAGACATTTTGAAAAAAAGAGGACTTGGTTATACGATTGTTGCATGTCAGAATGTGCAAATATGAGCTAGTTGCCATAATAACAAATGGACACACGCAAGAAGACTTGGCCCTAGAGTTTTACCTCATCAGTTCATGGTTTGGTGACTGTGAGTTGCTTCATACCTGGAACTAAAAATAGCATTAATCTCTAACATTAATTTTGAACATGGAAAAGACAATTGGAACAAAAATTAAGACCATGTGTTTGGAGCAAGTGGTAGTGAACTAGTGTTGGTGTCGTACTAATTGCGTCATCAGGTTCTGTGATCATAATGATTTTTTTATTTGACAGCTGTAGTAGAAGAAGCCACACTGCAGGCCTCAAAACCTCTGGCACTGACAGAATTTCATCAGAGGTCAAATCTGATTGCATTGCTCATTATTCGGTCGTCGGCGAATATGTCAACCTAGCAACTGACTAGGATAGCAAGGCTAAGAGGAATGTTTCTAAACTGTAACGTGTGCAACCGTCACAACATTTTATTTTTAGCATTTTAAAATAATATTTTGATATCAACGTTATGATAAATGTTATCATACACACATCACACGGTGTAAATATAATCTACAAAAACATTGTAGATAACCTGTGAGACATTTTATGAAAGGACACTTCATTTCCCAGAATGCACTAATCTTCCCAAACTGTGACTCATCAAACATGTCCATAATTAACATGATGAGCTACACCAGTCTGCTAAGACCTAGTGAACTTGAGAAGCACTTATTTTTATTTTGTTGATTAAAGACAATTGCAAAAATGGCTGCAAAAAGTTAAGTTAGTTCTGAGAAAGTTCTAGCATCGTTTGAGGAAAAAAGCAAGTCCAAGTCAAAGAGAAGGATTTGGGGCACATTAAGAGTCAGGTGTGGTGCTGCAGCTACTGTAGTAGGTCCTCTATTTTGGGACTGGCAAAGGAGTGAAAATGAACTGAGGGAATGCACATCTTCCATCATACTCATAGTTCATAAGGTAAGTTATTTTAGTGGCTTGTGCTACAAATCCTCTTCCATGTGACTATCTGTATTTCTCTCAATTCATTAAACCTACTCAAATCCTTTATTGACTGTTCCTGTGTTATCTAGCTTGTGAAGTGATTGTGTTTCTATGTGTCGTCTAGTTCATTCATTATCAAATGAGAAAGCTAAATGCACCCCGTACTTGATACCTGCAGTTTACCTGTTCCGGTTGATTATTGGCCTGAGGCAAGATGGGTCTATGGTCATTTTATTATTATTAGATAATGTATTAAAAGCATGTAAGCAGAGATTGTTTAATATCATTATTGTTTCTGTGACCTCAGGCTAAGGGAGGTGTCTTGTAAACTGGTTGAACTAATGGTTTAGATGCAAGGTTGTTCCTCAATGAGTCACTGAACATGCACTGCAATATTACGATGATGTGCCATTCATTAGAGTAAACCGTCTTTTAAAAGCAGCTGTTCTCTGAAAACAAAACCAGGGTTTGTGAAGTATTAAAGGTTCTTGAGTTGTTATTCACGGGTCTCATTGCAGCTTTCTGTATCTGCATAGATGCAATCTCTAGGCTTCTGACCTCAATATGCTAAATGTTTCTTTCTAAGAACCAGTGCATTTGCTGGAAGTATTGCTCATAACTCGTAAGGGGGTAATTATTCAGAAAAAGTGCTGTGGAAAGCAAAACTGGGAAAATACAGCAAGACCTAGATACAGAGATTGGGACCTAGCGTATGCCTATGTGTGTGCGCGCGGTTGCAGGAATGTATACTCTTGCAAAGAGGCTGATCTCCGCAATAGTTTAATTTAAAATTGTACTATTCCTTCATTTTTCTTGTTCTGAATCTGATGATATACATTGCACCAAAACATGGTTCTGTTTCCATGTTTGTAGTATTAATATTTGCCATTTAAAAATGATGTCGTCTTAACATCGGTGAGCAAGAGCTGAGTGAACCTTTCTAGTGATTAAACCAATCAGAGTTTGATATTTCAGTCTGATTATTATTATTATTATTATTATTATTATTATTATTTGTAGGTGTTCATATGTAACAGCTTCACATGTTTTTGCTTCTTGGAGATGTTGAAACACGACAAGATCTGAAAAGTTAAGGTTTTTTGAATGTACAAGTTAACCTTAAGTTTTAGTAGACATCTTATAGTATATTATAAGGTCATCTTATAGTATGTTTTTATTCCAGATAAATAAAAATGTGATGATAATGGAATGACAGAAAGTTTTAGCTTTGGTATGCAAGTGGTAGGTTTAGGGTTAAGGGGTTGGTATATATATATATGTGCCAAAATGCATATGATATGCACTGAAACAAAGAATGTATCATTTGTCCACAAAAACTGCATATTATATACAAATGTGTATCATATGTATGTCAAAGTCCGTTTGTGCATATAAAATCCCAATAGAAAGCATAGCTGTTCTAACAACTTGCAAGCTGAACAGCTTTAGCATCATCTGTCGTGGTTCTTTTGAAGCAGGTGAGATGGAAGAGTGTATGAATGGATACTGGAGATGCAATCTTCACTGGTTTGTGCTACAGACGGAGCTTGTTTACAGAATGTAATGTATGAAAATGCTCTTGGCCAGTATCCCTAGTGGCATCCGAGATGATAGTGGCTGTGATTTCAATTGACATCCTCAACTAAACATCAATCATCTAGAACGTACAAAGAAATGATTGCTTCTAGTTGGCTGTGTAAGAAATGTAATATTATGTAAATGCACCCAACTCTGAAGGCCCCTTTTTTTTTTTACCTCAGTTTGAGTGTCTCATGTCTTCAAAACAACTTTATGCACTATCATGATTGATTAATCTTGCTAGGTGTCTCGATATTCTCTAGACGCCGCATAGCATCCCCTTGAGCGTCAGGGCTGTCTTGTCTTCAGCATCTGTCAGGATCTGTATCCCCAGCCTCTACCAACACATCCTGTGAAGGACAAATTAATTAGCTGGTGCAAATGCTAGCAGATGGCTCTGAAGGACACTCGCTGTACCTCAGGTGAAAACACTTGCCCAAATTCATGTAGATTTCCTTTATTGCGTATCTCAAGATGCTGCCATGCGTCCACCCCGGAGGATCCCCTGAAGTATGTACTCGGGGGTATGTAACCGTCTGCTGCCGTTTCACAATTCAATTTTTCAAACAAAAACCCTGATTTGCAATAATTTTAACCTGGCGAGGAGGATAAGAAAGATTAATTCAACATAATTACAAAGCTCACAATTTCAGTTGCTTGGAACCGAAATGAGTGCTATCCGTAGCGGCCCGCTTTCACTTCCAACCGCAATTACAAATAATCAGTCCAATCAGTATGCTAATCTCTCGTGTTCAAACCGACGATTCATCAAAGTCGCTAATTCGCCGGCTGTCTCTGGTCTTTTATTTTGCCCTCTTTTCTGCACAGCGATAACTGGTTAACATTATCGGTGCCTTATCAGGCCCAGGCCAGAACAATAGTACCAGTCCAAGCCTGAACGTACTGAAAAGGTGGCGGAGAAGACAGCCATTGTGATTTTTGTCACTATGTAGCTGATAAAGAGTCTGTGAGGAGAACAAACGGAGAGGCCTATCAATTATAGCTCAATTGTTTCCTATTCCTTTCTAATTTAATGAGGGGGGAGACGCTAGCATAGAAGCATCGAAACAAAGGCCTACGCAAGCACAAACGAATACAGAAATCCCCTCAAGTCTCATGTTATTGTTTGTGTGCTTAAGTCAATCGCATTGAGGAACAAAAGATCTAAGTACAAATCTACGCAAGCGCTAGCTGCTAACTGAATGACAGCAAATTAATTATTCTTGCCATTTTTTATATATCAGGTCGCGGTTTTATCTGTTTCTAATCTGTCTTGTCTAAAATTTGATGAAGCCAAGACTCGTAGTACCAAATTACGACGAGTTGATCAGCATAAACGCGTAATTATTCTCATACAGTGATTAAGAGTTAGATTTCCCACAAGGTACAACGAATTGTCTCGCACATGTTCATGCAGATTGCGACAATGATTGTAAACAGTAAGTCATCAAATGAATGATTGCTTGTGTTTAATTGGAGATGTTCATTTTGAGACAACATCAGCAGCGATGTGGAGGAGCGCAAGGGGCGGGGGGTGCTTTATTGACACGGGTCTTCGCACAAATCAAAGGTTCAGAAAAGGAAATGAACCATTCAGAAGTCATGGGAAATGACAGATATTCCTCAACGCTGGGGGAATGTGGTGACTGTGGCGTTTTTGAAACGCAAAAGTGACAGTTTAATTACCTTTGCCTAACGTGAAGATGGAAAGGGTCCTATGAGAGCACGTGTACATTTTCAGTGGGGTTTTTTTCTTTTAAATGATCCTATGAATCACGCGAATGCTCCGCGTTTTGGCAAGCACAGCACTTTTTGAATCTGCGCAGCCCTCACACGGATCCACAGCTGAAATCAAACATGATTATACTTTGTGTTCATAACACCATTTGCTTTACTGAGTTTAAATGATGTTGCTTTTACCAAAGTGCATTTAAGGTTTAATGGTTTGAAAACCAATTGGGTAGATGATGTTCAGGAAGGTGATTGTAGTGTCCTGTGATGTGATATGACTCATTCTCAGAAACGCTACAACAGCTGTACTAATATAGTCAAAAATGTACTTCTAAAATGTTGCTGCACTAGTTTCAGTTAATTCTAACAATGTTTTAATTAATTTAAAATGATTTAAAAAAAACAAATTTTATATATATGTGTGTGTATATATATATATATATATATATATATATATATAATGTATATGTGTATATATGTGTTTGTGTGTGTTTATATATGCGTGTGTGTGTATATATATACACACGCATACATATATATTTATATATTTATTCATTCAGCTAGACATTAAAAGATGGAAAATTAATGTACCAAAATAAAGATAGATAGATATATATATATATATATATATATATATATAAAACTTTCCATTCTGATTTCATTGATTTCATCATACAGGATGTGAACATGACATTTTTATTCATTACCCATTAACAGTGTTTGGTTAAACTTTCATTTTGAACTTTTAATCATGTTGATTTAAGTAAATTTTTCTCTCTTTCCTCTTTCAGGCTCCCAGCCCCAACACACAGTCAGTCACAAACTAAGTCACAAAAATGAAAGTTATATAACCTGTCAGACCTATATATAACCTCTCAGCTTCAACTCAGATCAAAGTGTGTCTGTCTCCCTGAAGATGTCCTCTGTATTTTTCTCTGCTCAGGTACCATACCAACCTCGGCAACAATATTTACTCTTAGTATCTTGAAGGAATTGTTTTCTCTTTTATTTCAACAACAACAACAAAAATAATTAGTGTAATATAACATCATGTAATCTAAATGTAGTTTATTGCAGACTTTTATGTTCTTAATTTATAATACAGGCTTACACAATGATTTGAATTACCCTGTGGGTAGGGACGACTGACTGACATGTTTTGCCACTTTGAAGTCCACAGGTTGAGTTTCACTCTCATTTGCTGAATGAGATTTCCTTGCCGTCTCACCCTGCAGACATCTGCTTCCAGCTCACTTGGCTTCTTTATCAAGGAAAAGAGTTCAAACTGAATCAATACGGCACACAATGAAGTGGACCCGAGTGTAAATTGGCTCACTTGGGAGACAGAAAGTGTCTCTTGCTTCACATACAGTAAGAGAGAAGAGATGCCCATTCAGGTCACCATAAGCACATACATTCAGAGTGATGAATACTTAAATTTGTGAGACGTATCGCAGGAAATGGTTTCATCGCTGATGTATTTCTTTTGGTTTCAGGGTGTTTTCTGCTATAAAAGATGCAGATTGATTTGTCTGGTTACTGTATATGTTCAATTTGGTTGTTTGGCTGTTCATTGTTGTCTGTTTCTTGTTCCCCTGATGATAATTGTGCCCACTCAGGACTAGTTTAGTCTAATTTAGTACTATTTATAATGTGTGCTCAATCATTTGTTGTGTCTTTTTTTTGCAAGCAGTGTTCAGTGAGTGACTTCTTTATTGTTTTAATTTTGAATTCACTTTAAAGCATTTCTTTTGCTTTAGTTTCAGATTACAAAAAAGACTTTTGCGTCGCTTTTTGAAGCTCAAGGTGCACCTTTTTAGCGACGTGAAGGGTGTTTGTGAAGTTGTGAAGACACAACTACCGTCATCATTTAGTTGAAAAATTTTAATATTCCAAGTCTTTTGAGGCAAAATGTTTGATATGTGAGCGGAATAGACGCGGTCGTCTTCCGTATACTTCTGGTGCGCCGCTGCAGTCTGTGCACATATTTAAAAAAAATGCCTTCCTTACGTCAACGTTGGTTGTGAAATGCCATTGGCTGTTGTGTGTCTCGTGATCGACGGCGTCATTCTACGGGACGGGAGTATGTTTTCTAAATGAGACGTGAGTGCGTTAGCGGAGCGGGATAATTTTTTATGATTTAAAACCTTTTGTTTTGCTGACTTCTTCGCATAAAGACTTTGCATGGCTTCAGAAGACTCGGGATGTGGGGCAGACGGAGATCGAGCTGGACACCGAACTTCTAAACCCCGCCTAGTGTTCAAACCGCTAGGGTTCGGAGTCTGCCGATTCTGCCGGCTCAATCCTCAGACAGCATGCCTAATTTGCTTTACTTATTCATTCACTAATGAGGAAGCGTGAACTCGTGAAATACCTGTGACTGCATTTCCCTGTGTGTGTGTTTATATTGTTCAGAGTTGGGTAGGTTTAGGGTAGGGGTGGGGTTCGGTGCTCCAATAAAAGTAAAAAATTATATTATAAATTTATATGTGCATGCAAACCATTACATTAGGCCAAACACCTGAAAACACTGGAGGACCCTTCACATCGAAAAGTGACTAAAAAGGGGTATCTTGAGCTTCAAAACGCACCACAAAAGGATCTTGACCAAGCGTCAAAATGAGAAGAGTTGGAGTGAGACCGTGTTGTGGGGGGAGGTTGATTTTGGTGTGGTCTTCCCTTCAGGTCTTCGTTGCAAATATTGCAGCACATTGAATTATTTGGATATTTTTCAAATATTGTCCCACAAAAGAAAGACATTCATACAAGTTTGGAACGTCACTAGGTTAGTGAAGGACACTGTTTTCATTTTTGAGTGAACTGTCTCTTTTTGAGTGAAGAATATGGCTCCCCATAATGCCCATAAAGGAAATATTGTGATTAAATTCATAGCCTAACGTTGATTCCAGTCGAGCAATGTGTTTCTAAGCTTCACTGTGTGTTTGTGCGATTCCAATCTCAATACAAATGCATAACTAAGCAGCCCGCTCATTTATTTCTCTTCTTGTGTACCTGTTTCACAGCCACCGCTCGCTCATTGATTAGATGCTGCATTGGCAGGGTTTGCACTTCCTGCAGACTTGGACCCCTTCGAGCGCCCACACAATGGGGACGGTTCACGTGCCAGGTAATTGGCGTCTGTGGGGGACAGGTGCTCCCACAATGCAGCGGGGCTCTCTGCCGAGTCTCCTTTTACATGACTGTAATTACCTAATTGAAAAGCTCACTGGGGGGAAATAGGGATGAGAGATAAGGTCTCTTTCACCAAACCGCGGGCTGCTTTTCTGTCAAGCTGAAAAAACATCTATTTGTTGCCACTTGAGGTAAATATTGTCCAAGGGAGAAATGATGGAAAGGAAAGCAGAGATAGAGGATCCATTGTAAACGAGGGGCTGATTCAGACTGGCAGGGTTCGATGGAGGACACACACATGAGGAAATGGACAATATAGACACAGAGTTTTTGTTTTAGACTCAATGTCCATCTACTGTCCATGAACTGAAGTGATAAATGGATGAATGGATGTAGAAAGTATTCTAGGGCGTTATGAAACTAAATATTAAATGAAAAAATCATTAGTATTAAACATTAGTATTACATTTTTTAATAATCTAAATTCATAGTTTTTCCTTACAATGTCATAAAATAAACTTTTGAGTGGTTATTTACTTTATTTTATTTTTCTACTACATTATTTAAATGCATGACTATCTTCCATCTATCTACCTATCATTTACTAATCATTATTGCATAAAAATATAATTTTTCTTTATTTACCCAAATGTCATTTAAACACTTTATTTCCAGGAGAAAAAAAAGTCAAACCGTTAACTTGCATCTATTTTTTTTTTTTAGTTTTTCTCCAATTAAAATGATAAAAGGTAATAGTAATATAATTAATACATAATATATGTATAATTATAAGATCATATATAAGATAATATAAATATATAATTATAATTTAAAATCTTATGAATGTTGTGTAATAAATTAAGTTCCCTAATAAGATAAAATAATTATTTACTTAAGCATTTTCTTTTCTTTTTTTTTTCTTTTTTTTTTTTTTATAATAATACTAATAATAATTGTTGTTATTATTATTATCATCATCATCATTAAAAACAAATACAATTGCAGAAATCAATATCATTATATCAAAAAAGCAAAAGTTTTCCTTCTGAATTTGTATTAATTGATTTTATTATTAGTGGTAGTACTTTTATTTGTTAAACATTATCTTTCAGTGTGATCTGTAATATTTAATTTCATAAAAGCAGTGAATTGATGAAACGGACAACTCCCCACAGTTTTTCCCCTTTCTTTAAATGTTGGAATATAGATTTCTAGAATCATCCTCCTGGTTGTCCGATATAAGAGGACGAGCACCTACAGGCCCTCATTATTGTTCTCTCAGGTCTAGCCTTTGACCTGCACATCCTTGTAAATCAGCTCTTGTGCCTCAGGTGGTCCAGACATGGATTATTTGCTGCTACATTGATCCATGAGATGTAACTATGAAACATGACATCAGTCTCCTCATTGTGTTCTGTAGTCTGTAAAGTCATCGCGACCTTCAAGCGCAGATGGACCGTATGCAGGTCAGCTTCTATATTATAAATGAGTTAGGCCTTCCTTGTGCCATTAACATCTACTGCTTTAAGGGTTGCCAAGTAATGATATTTTAATCGTTGATCTCATTACAAAACTTCCTAGGGCCATTTCTTATTTTATGTGCTCCAGTAACTTAGTAGTTTTTCACTTTGCAAATAAGTATGTCTCAGCCTGTTATGAGATGAAGAAAATACTGTTTGGATGTTCATGTTCAGTATTTACTGTTGTGCTGTGTGATCGCAGAACAAAGCCACTGTGATCACGCTAGCCTGTTTTTAAAAACCTGAATCAATGCTGCGACCTGGTGGAGAAAAATTATAACTCTTTTTGATTATTGACTTTTTTTCTGATTTTTACCGTACATTTCTGCCATATGTACATCAACTTGATGTAGTCACCACTGATAAGATACTACTAAATATGTAGTGGAAACTTAATTTCCAGTAAAGCTGCTTTGCAGCGATTTTTTTTTTAATTTTTATTTATTTATTTATTTTTTTTAATCTTGAAAAGTGCTATGCAAATGCATTTGAATTCAATGATTTAATTTTAATAATTAAAAAAATCTAAACGTTTAGTGCATTTTTTTATTTTATTTTATACAGTCAGAAATGTCACATTACAAAGGCAAAATGTTCTATTAACTTTATGGATATTTAAAAAAAAAAACAAAAGTAAACTCCGCATTTTCAGGTTGTTGTGATTTCAGTTTCTGTGATTTAGTTCTAAAATGCTCCCAGAAATGAATATTAGCTGAAAATGTACTTACCCTTGAGGCCATGCAAGATATAGAAGAGTTGTTGTTTTTTTTTAAAGGGATGGTTCAACCAAAAATTCAAATGATCCTGTCTTTTACTCACCTTTGAAGCATCCTAGGTGTACGTGACTTACGTGGAATAATGTGCGCATGAGTGATGAGTGTGAAGAGAGGACAAATCAGAAGCACAAACCGAGGATTTGTAAAGACAAATTTAGCGTTTTTTTCGATATAAGCCAAGAGGAGACCTTTGCTAAATTGTTTCCTTTGAAACTACATTTCCCAGAGGCAAGCGCGCGAGGCATACATCTGCCGGTGTACTGCTTCCGGTTTCAACAGACAGCAGACGTGAGAGAAAAGTGTTTAAGTTTGAAATGTTGATATTTATGGATTCGCTACAGGGGGATTTTATTCACCACCTGAGCCGTGTTAGGGACGTTTTATTACAAATACGCAGAAGTGTAATGGCTATCACCCAAACCCATTCAAAGGCTTGTAGGGGTTTGGACAATGTTTATTATAACTCCGACTGGATTCGTCTGGAAGAAGAAAGTCACATACACCTAGGATGCTTCAAAGGTGAGTTAAAGACAAGATCATTTTCATTTCTGGGTGAACTATCCCTTTAATGGCGGAAGCATTATAGACTCCTACCATGAATTATATAGTTGTGTGGATTACTGTGATGTTTTTATCAGCTGTTTGGATTCTGACGGCACCCATTCACTGCAGAGGATCCAATGGTGAGCAAGTGATGTAATGCTTCAAATTTCTCCAAACAAGACCTCTAACTCTTGGATGGCCTGGGGGTGAGTACATTTTCAGCAGATTTCATTTTTAGGTGAACTATAGGCTATCCTTGCACCAATATTCTTCAGTGAGGAATGGAAGCGAGGGTCACAAAGTCTAAGTAATTATATATATTTTTATTTCATATGAACATGTAAAACGAATACAATATTTACATTTTCAAGTATTCTCCAATGTATGCTATGACCTCTTGCAGTACATTCAATATCAGTCTTAAAGAGACAGTACATCCAAAAGCACTACAAAAGAAATAAAAAAGGGAAGTAACACCACACTTTACCTTATTTTTTGTCTGGAAATGAAGTCGTTCTGGGGCATGTTTCATAAAACAGCTGACAAGTCAAACTAACTGAAATAAACCTGGCTTATTTGCTATTTATTTATTTTTCACTTTTCCTTTTAATAGGATTTTAAAAAAACAACAACTTTAAATTCACATT
>JAUMHQ010000051.1:6347524-6365740 GCA_032361165.1 Enteromius paludinosus
TTAGTTTAGTTTTTTATGTAAATGATTCAATAAATACCGTACCGTGCCATTCATACCGAGGTATTACCGTACCGTGACATTTTGATACCGTTACATCCCTATCTTCTATACTTCTATACTGACTTTAGTGGTGGTTGATTATGTATCTAGGAGTGTTTTCTACGACATTATGATAACAGTACCGTAACCCTCTCTCCTCATCCAATTTGAATGCAGTTCTAGGCCACACATACAGTTAATGCCCACATGGACTCAGATATTTATGGTAATCTTATGTACTGACTTTCACTTGCAGGGCCAAGATTTGAACTCATATTTTACTCATGATTTTACACCTGGCATAAAAAAAGAGAAATATCAGAGGATATAAAGGTGTGGTCACACTTACTGTAAAATTTCAACAAGCAAAATCCAGTTCATTTAGTAGAAATCTGTGATTTGCAGATATATTGCTACATAAACAAACAATGACTTTAGATTCAAGAGTGCATATTGACTGTGAACAATAGACCTTTTTGCCTGCGAAAAGTTTCTGGAATTTTGCTAATGTGATTTCGACTTCAGACACGCACACTATTGGCATGGGCCAGTAAACAGCCACCCAAAAACCTTTAAAACACCTTAGCAACTACGTAATGTCTGGAAACACACAACTTATCACTGCACCGGCAAGTTTTGCAAAGGCAAGCAGTGCTAACACTACCATATTACTACTCCTATAAACTCTTATTTATTTAGTATATAGTATTGATCTAATTTTATAACTAACAACCTGGTTTTTAAAAATAGCACGTAGGCTACAAGGCTCCAGCAGCCAGGTTTATTTGCTAAGCGTTAATACAATTTAAACAGTCACACAGATTGACTATTTAACCGAATTCTCTCTTAACCTGCAGCCTCGGGCTACTGAGAACTTCCTTTCTACATCATTTATCCATTCTATTCTGGAATGTTCTAATTGACTATTAGAGTCTTCTCATTGAACCTATTCGACTTAATGACTATTAGAAGCAGTTCTCACACTAAACCTCTGGGCTTTGTGTGTGGGCCTCGGTGATTCCTGGAACCAGGTGATCTCATTTTACTAGAACTTGACTCAGCCATGGGAAAGAGCCCTTATGTTAAAGCTAATGAGGAGCTCACTACAAAAAAAAAAAACCTATTAGTCAGCACAATTAGTTGGATGGCCACATTTCACATTTATTTTCCAGGCTTGTGGGGGCAGGTAGCAGGAACCACAGAAGATATGCATTGTCTTTTTTTGTTGTTTTGATTATGCCCAAAATTTTCAGTTCCTGTTATATTTTAAATACTTCCAGATGATGTTGTATGTTATGTAATGTCAAGGCCATGTCGGAAACTGCTAAGATTTGAACCATCAGTTTCTCCCAGTTTTGGTTGGGTGCATTGTGTTTCTCCATACCGTTGTAAAGTCATGACAGTCTGATTTTATCACTGATGTAAATTGTAGAGTAAATTTCAAGATATGATCTTCAGCTATAAGTTACATGTCCTGAGGGCTGTGTGTGAGTGAAGGTAATTGCAGAGGTTATGCAGACTCCCCTGGGTCTGAAGCATTGCTTTGATGTCCAGAAGTGTTTGATTATCCAACCACAGTAAACACAACTGAGCTCTGAGAGTTTTGGTTTGGGGCTTTGTTCTATCGTCTGGATGGCAGATCAGAAAGGCAGAATGTTCTCCCAAATACACAACAAAACCGCTCTCCATCACCATGTCCTCTGTGAACAGAAATAGTTAGATTAAAGATGCTTTCATGGTCTGTTTTAGGATTAGCAATATAAGTAAAGCACAAGTATAGTATATTGTTTCCTATTAGACTAATGTGGCATCTTTGCTGCTTAAAAATGTGACGTTAAATGCAAATTTCTGTTTTGATTTATAGGTCTATCGTCAGGACTGTGAGACGTTTGGCATGGTGGTGAAGATGCTGGTGGCCAAGGAACCCAGCTTAGAAAAGCACCTGCAGAACCCACTAAAAGAGAACCTGATTGAGATCCGTGAGCGATGCCTTGATGACTTGAAAAACTTCATTTCTGAACTCGATGAGGTGGTACGACAGCCTGAACCTGCTGTCTGAGTAATTTTACTCATTCAGCAGTTTCGTTTTTTCCCCCTCTGTACCTACATGAAAGTCCTTTTGGTTTTTTGTGGTTTATGTAAAGACCAGCGTACTGAGTGTCCACCTGAAAGAAATCATTCTTGGTCTGCAATGAGGCAAGGAAAGTCTCTTTATTTCATTTATGCTGTTCCGTTTATTCACTGACACTAGTCGATGCTAGGTTGTATAATCTTTTTGTAACCTTTCGACGTTAATGAGAAAATAAAAAAAAAAGTATGGAAAACACAAGTAAAGCAGTGCCAGAAGAGGGTTTGCTCTATTCCTTATCAACTGCAGAAGATATAGAGATTGTTAGCCCACTGAGGAGATTTACTAGATGGTGTTTGTTCAGATGAACTGTGTATAAACTAAAAAGGGTTTTATTGTTGTTGCCAATCAATCCACTTACATTCAAATCAATGAGAAAAGTTGAAGTATGAATTATGGTAAGTAATCTTTATGGGTTCAGCAAATTGCTGCTATCTGTAGTACTGTTGAGCTGTGCATCTGACGATAATGTTTTTTTTTGTATAAATCACATTTTCCAGTCGCTATATTGTGAAAACCCAAAATAAGTATTTGTAGTTTTTCGTTTGTGTAGTATTAAAGAGTCTTGAACCTTCTACAATGCATGTTTTTCCTTTTGATTTAAACCTCTTTTGTAATTAAATAAAGTTGCTATGTTTAGTAATCACATTTTGTTTTCAAAAAAGCAGGTTATGGACAAATGAGAAAAATTGAAGTGCAATGGAATGTATTAAATCGCTCCTGAATTATTTTATTGACATCTTAATGTTAAAAAGGTATAGTATGTTACCTGTGGTGAAATGTACATAATAGAGAGAAGATTCCCCCAACACTGTTTAAGCGCATAAGCATATTGTAGAAAGAAACCTGTTCACGGGTGCAGTTATTATTATACCTGCAGAGTAACATAATGAGGCCAATAAGCATATGAATAGTGCATATATATTTTGCGTTTGCAAACCCCTGGTCAAAAAATTGGCAGACCTCGATTTTGTTCATAATTATAGCTCCATCTGAGACCAGTAATTAATCATTTAACATATTTGGATATAAAAAATATCAGTATTCCAATCTTAATTTAACAAATATACATTGCTTGCACTATTAAATAATTATTTAGTTAGTCTACATGCTACTCAAGACATTTTGCTTTTTTGGGAATAATGCTTTTGCTATACAATGTACAAGGAAATATTACATGTTACTTTCATTGCTCATACCAACAACAACACAACTGACACTTTGTATTTGCAGAAAACTTAAATCTCGAGGAAAAGTCTTGTTTTCCAGCTTCTTTAAAGTCACATGTGTGTATGTTCCAGCTGCAAAAGATGCAGGCTTTCGGTCTGAAGTCTAAGAAATTATGCAGTTCTTGCCCTTATGACCTTTCTTTTTGAGTTTGGTCCGTGAACCAAAAGGAGGTGTTAAAGCAGTGACGCGAGTCGGATAGTCGTCTGTGTAATAATGAAAACTTTGAGATCGGGGTTTGGGGATTGGCTGACCAAGAAAGAATCCCTCCTCCTCAGACTCTGAGGATGAAGAGGAGCACGTCGAACACCAGTCGTCTTCATCGTCGTCATCATCATCACCACAAAAGTTTTGGAAGCGGTCCATTCGGACCATGCCCTGCTGAGCAAAGTCTGATGGGTTTTGATGACAAGAGTGCTGACTGTGGGCTGAGTGATTTAAAAGAATACCATTCCTGGGTTCCGGTATGCTTGAGCTGATTATCTGAGGCACAACATGCAATTTACCCCGAGTTTTGGAAGGCAGGTGCAAGGCATTTTCTGAACGTGTTTTTCGGCCTTGTCTGCGTTTGTGATGTCTGTTAGCAGGACGCCTCTGTGGCTCCTCCTCCATGTGATAGGTCCGTCTGCGAGTCCTCTCACTCATCGGTGGTTGCCTCAAGCCTAGTGCGCCATAACATCCTTTATCCATAACATCGTCGGAGAACTTCACTTGCTGAGGTCTGGATTGGGGCTGAGATTGAGACTTGGTCCTTCTCAGCACTGGAAGATGCATTGGAGAGAGTGGTTCCTCTCCAAAATAGGATGGAATTCTGTCCTCTTCTTCCTCATCTTCTCTCTCTCCTTGCCTCAGAGTCTCCTCACGGTCCAGCTCAAAGGTTAAACTCCTCAGGGAATTAGCACTTCTGTGGAGCATTGAGGAGTTTAGAGTGCCCATGTTACTAATGTTATCACACTCATCCAACTCTCTCTCTTGGTCGTTCATGTTTTGGAGGGAGTAGATGGTCTGTCTGTCTTTGCTGTCTCCATCCACCGAAGCTCCTGAGAAATGGAAGAATGAGTCATTAAAATGAATTTGAGAAGGAACAAGACTGATACATGCTGTTTGAAAGTGACATTCCTACCTGTAATGTTTGAGAGAGCTAGAGAATCCATAGAATCTCCGATGTTGAGCTCTGCCTTCTTGAAGTCACTTGTAATGCAATCCAGTGAGTCTTCGTACCACTGCCTGGGCTCAGACCAGAATCCAGGTACTGCTCCCTGATCCATCTCCAGCTCTTGAATCTTTCTAGCACTAGCTGGACCAGGGTGACTACCATAGGCAGAGTCTCCAAGTCCATCTTGAGACTGGGCCCAATACATTTCTGTGTGGTGCTTCTTACTTGCCAAATCAAGGCTGCTGATCTTCATTTCTGGTTTTGTCCTGTTGGTCTCAGAGTCTTTCATCATCCATGGCTCGGCTGGCCTGGTATCCTCTGTTTGAATGACACCACGGTCTCCAAATTTCAGTAGCAGCTGAGTCATGTAGTCCTCATGCTCAGCCCAGTCTTCCACACAGTCCTCAGGGCCGTCCTGCTCCTCACGGTCTCTCCAGTAGTTGTCCTGTGCAAAGTTGATTCTCTCCAGTTGATGACACATAGTCTCTGTGCTGTCACCACAGTTACTAGAGGTCCTGTAATCTGTTGCTGAATAGAGTTTTGTCTGCTGGCACTGCTCTGTAGGGCGACTGTTCTTGCCCATTCGTATGCTGCGTCGAGATTCCCGTGATCTGGCAGACTGAAAAGCTGAATCTGAAGAGTCAGAAGCATGGACGTCTTCACCTAGGCTACAGTCCTTAGAGCAATAGATACGGCCCTCTTTTGGAAGGAAGGGGCAGCCCAGCAGGGATGTTTTGCATTGGGCACAACAGAAGCATTTGTCAGTAGCATGCCAGTGTACACCCTCATACGTCATTTGAGCATGGTCGACTCCTGAATAAAGGTAAATCAGCAAGTTAGAAATACTATTCTTTTTCATCCAGATATTCAACAGAGTTGCCCAATCCTGCTCTTGAAGAGCCACCTTCCTGTAGAGGTTTGCTTCAACCCTAATTAATCAGCCATTTAACATCTTCCTGATCACACAATACCTTCTAGCAAGAATGCTGAAGAAGGTTGGAACTAAAGTCTGCAAGAAGGTGGACCTCCAGGAGCAGGAGTAGTCATCCCTGCCATACAGTCTTTAGTTGTTCCAAAGGGAACTCACCAATATTCTCCCCACAGGCCTCACAGTACTCTGCATATAATGACTCAAAGCATCCACAGCAGAAAGGACGACCATCCTTCATGATGTACCTCTGTCCTCCTAGAATAGTCTCGCACTCAAAGCAAGAGAAGTGTTTCATGTGCCAGTGACGACCTTCAGCTTCAGTGCACTCGTCGGCAAAGATTATCTACACAAAAGATACAAAATTGGCAAAGTTGGCTACGGCATTTAGTTTCTTTGTATGTTGATCCTTAAGAAAATTAGATCTTTCCTCACCTCATCGCAAGCTGAACACCGTGGCTTAAGAAGCTCTGCATGATGTCTGCCGCAGTAGATTTTGCCATTGTGGTAGAAATAGATGAGATCTACCAGAAGCTCTTGACAGGTGGAGCAAGTAAAGCATGCTGGGTGCCAGCAAGGTACAGGGCCCGCTCGTGAAGTAAACACCGCCATCTCTCCACCCTTAATGTTTTCTTTGCACTGCAATTCAAAAAACAGCTTTTATGAGAATTAAAGGCCACTATGGTCATACAAAGTTATCCTACAATTTAACAGGCTTTATTCTACATTCTTCTTCGTAACAAAGACATTACGTTTTAATTAAAATAGACCCCCATCTCTGTTGAAATGGTCTTCTAAAGACCAACTGAGCATGACCAAATGTATGATCATGGTGTTTTTATAAGTACTTTTGCCAAAGTATTCATTTCACAGCTGCTTCCCATTATTACTACATGGCCGTTGGCCTTGGAAACAGGGGTGTTGAGTGTCCCGCAAATTTTTTTCGGCAACGGAAACCAGAGCCCCGAGATTAGCACTGCTCTGCAGTGTCTTGTGTGGCAATTTGTGGTGAAGGGATACATCTGTTTTTCAGAGGTATTATGATGCTAGACTTTTTTTGGTTTGTATTTATAAGTCTTCTCAACAGGAAACAACCCTCTGAATTGGCTCTCATGTGCTAACTCCAGGCCCTGAAGGAGATGGTCATCAGCCAAAGATTGTGTGTTGTAATACTTAATCTTTTCCATGAATTTTCTCTGTTCTTTGGTTGTCTATTGTCCATAATTGGAACATTTGCCTGATTCCAAGTTGTCTGATTTGCCATGACAAATCAACACTGTTTCCAAGTGAATATAGCATGAAGCAGAAACTGCATTTTCATGACCGTAAGTAGATTTGATATGGCAAGAATTAATGGTCACAGGAACGACTGTATACTTGTGTATATATAATATTCCTTCAAGTGCAATAGTTGGTTGAATGAGTGTACATTAAAGACATTCACAAAATCACCTTAAGGAGTTTTAATGTGGCCTCTTTCATGCTCTATTTTTAATTTTAATATTTCCAAGTTAAAATTTTTACAGATGGTGGGAAAAATACCAGGAACGTTTATGCATACATGCTCGCAAACGTGCTGCAGGGCTCTGGGAAGCAGTTTTGGTGTTCCCCTCCCAAGTGCCTCTTTCTTCCTCTGAATGCTGAACATGTGGAGTTCTCGTCTCTCTTCATCACTGAGGGACTGGCAGTATCGGATCTGTGTAGAAGCAAAGGTAAAAAAGATTGGTTTAAATGCAGAACAGATGAATAGCTGATACAAGTTTCGTCCTCTCTTTTTTTTTTTTTTTTCTGGGAGTTAAAAGTTAAAAAGTACACAAATCGACCTCAAAGTTTACAACAGACTTGTGGAACTTGTACAAGATGACAAAAGACAAACAATTTGCTCTGTTTGGCCCAGCAGGGGGGTAAACAATAATGCCACACGTGAAGAGCCTTTTAGATCTGTAACCCACAGTTATGCCAGGAATTTGCTAAAGTACACAGTACTAGTACTTACAGCAAGCACCATAAAAATCACAGAGGAGCATTTTATTACTGCTTGAAGAAAAGAGAAAGATACCCCTCTGTGACAGTACTAAAACATCGCTGTATGCAAACTTAAGAGGGATTCGTCATCTCAGTGTTTTTTTTCGTTGTACCTCATTGTCATGTGGTGGCAGTTGATAGAGTAGTTGTCTGATCCTGTGTTTCTCTCCTGGGCTGTTGACATATGGCACCTTCTCCTCTGGCAGGCACGAAAAGTAGATCTGAACCTGATGGGGAAAGGCGGCAAACAGTGAGAGGATTAGGGTTCGCTTTCAACAGCTGAAAGCTGAAATAAGACACCAGCCTCAATTGGTGCTACATCATTCAACCTGTCATACAGGCTTCTCCCGATTGTCTCCCCCAACAAGGGAGAAGTGGGTATATCATTGACTGGGACAAAGCGTTTAAACAGCGGTGTCTGTCAGTAGCGACCCTGAAGAATATTTATGGGGCTGTACACCATTAAAGACCCAAAGATAGATGCCTGCTGGAATGTTCCTTGTGTGTAAGTGTTCCTATCCGGATGAAGGCAGATTGTTATTTCTGTAGCAGTAGGGTTGGGATGTGAGTGGGATTCGATACGGAGAGCTGTCGTACAAATTGCCCTAAATTCTCTCTAAACCTAAGGAATTATGTTTTTGCCTTCATGTTACAGTTTCTACCTCATTCAAAGCTGATTGCAGTGCATTTCACAGAACTGAGAGAAGAGCTTTCATGAGGATGTCAGGCCTCCCACTCCACGTTTTGAAAAACGAGGAGAAGGTGGGGGTTAGAAAAACACATTCAGCTTCACTGCAGTCCCTCTTTCACTCTAGACCAGCCTCCACCCCCGTCAGTTCTGCATGTGTGTTTGTGTATTGCCTTGTTTCAGGAAAGTGCCAACTAGCCCCTAGACACAGTCTCGGTTCTGTTTGCTCACTGCACACAGCAGGGCAAGAAAGCAGGTTTACTAAATGGCGGTTTTGTTAGGACTAGTGCTTGAAGCAAGTAGTATAATTCAAGCAGTTCTGGCCAATGCACTGAGGAACATCAGCTTTGACAGTGGTAATATTTTTAAAATGGTAACACTTTACAATAAGGTATTGTATGGTAACTTAATCTAATTCAATAGATAACTTCCACTTGTCTGATTTAAAATAGTGCATAGTATTGGATATTATATTTTATGAATTGAAATTTAACGTTAATATGGTTTAAATGTTCATAAATCGTGCATAAACTAACATCTATTGCAAAGTGTTGAAACCCCACAGTTAGTTACATGGTTTCAACATAATGATGGAATAGGGTTTTTCATCAAACAATGGATTTGGGAAATATCTACCAGACAATAAAGTTCTAGCAAACATTTTTGATTTATCTGCATGCAAACTAAAAAGCATAACAAGTCATTTGATATATGTTTTGAAAACAATGCTATTAATTTTTCCTGCCATAGTATGGCAATAGTTTGTTTAAGCATTTTGCCATTAATGACTGCACTTGCTGAGACTCGTCTCAGTGGGGAAATAAAATGCCTGCAACAGTTTGTACACCGCAGGGAGGATTCAAAGCAATTACCGCTAATTCTCATTCCTCACGATGGTATTTCTTTTCTAAGAAAAATGGTTGACTTTTCAATATGTAAATATTTTACCTATAGTTCTAGTTGTTATGCCCTTTAAAAGTTCTGCTACTTTAAACTGGCTTTGTGCTGCCCATCAACACCCTGTCAGATATAGGTCGCATGTGTGCACAATGTCAAGGTTGAGAGGGGCCAGTCTCCACTCAGAAAGCTTGCCAGACTTTGCCTACGTCAAAGTGAACATTCATTAAGAGCTGTTGGCCTCCGTGCAAGGTCATGTGCAGCTGTGTTTCAGAGTGGATGAGATGCCAGCAGTACATGCATTTCCTAAACCTCATGTTCAGAAGCTCAGACTCCCTTAAAAATCTCATACCCAAGTGTGAAGACAGCCAGCAGACTTCAAAAGCTTGACAAACCTAAATTGGCTGAGAATCAGACTTAAAGTAAAACCACAGAAAAGGGAATGTTGCTTCTGTCTGGCATGAAATGTCTAAAAACTGCAGCGTCAGAAAGGAAAAGACAGTGTCTGTCTTGAGTTTTTGGATGTCTGCAGATAATCAGAAGTATCAAAAGCATGAGTTATGCTTTATACTTCTAGCCTGTCTGCCCTTGAATTTGGTCTGAAAGCTATGCATATAATGAGATATAAGGGTTAAGGTTTACCTGCTCAGGTCGTAGTCCAGGAGGAACCCATGTGTACTCCTCCAGAGCACACCCAGAGTCATCATCAGAGGTTGAGCTCCTCTGAAATCCTATTGCCACTTTAGCTCCTCTCGAGTCCATGTCCTGTGCCCGAGTAATGGGCCAGATCCCTGATGTAGTCTCAAGACTCATCAGATGGGGCCACTGTTCAGATAAAAAAAAAAAAAGAGGATTTAGATTTTAAAGTTTGATACCCAAACTTTACAGCTGCATCTGTTTTGTGAAATATGCATTATCCTAAGGGGAAGAATGTTCCCAAAACATCTTAAAATGGAGATGGAGAGCAACTGTTGCTGATACTCAGTGTGCGGTTTCCTTTATCTATCCGAGCTTTGAGAATTGCCAGAATTTTCAAATGAAGGGAAGTTGTGCTTTGAAATGTCAGCAGAGTCTTGCCTTTCAGGCCAAGCCTTAAGCTGGCAGATAAGATGTCAATGTGTACACGAGGCAGGATTAAACACTCGTGGCTCTTTCTCCAGGCCTTCTTTATCTTGATGCTTAAGAACTTCAGAGTACTTTCTGTCAGATAAAATGCCTTTGGTCCCAAGGTGTTGAAAAGAACACTCCTACTTCATGTGTTTTGAATTGCAAATGAGCCCAATATAGTGTGTGAACACCCTTGTTTGGGTTGAGGTTGGAGCGTCACAAGCCCCCTCTCTCACGGCTACTCCAAATCACAGAGAAAGTCCCAAGAAATTTTAGTCCATTATGTGATAGATTGCTGATTAATTGTTTTATAATAGGTCTCAACTGGTTTAGATGGTTTCTGGTCTGGTACAGGTTATGAGTTCTCTGTTATTCCCAGTATTTTAACTACCCTGAGAAGCAAAGATAATAGATTTGCAATACAAAGAGTCATCGATAGGTAGGGATATCTTGGGGCAGATAACAATTTCCCTGTACTCTTAATGGAAAATGTAATTTGGATTGCCTCGTTCACAATACGACCTTCTATGACCTCGGTCAAATGCGAATTAATTTCTCACATGAGTGCCCAGTAGCTTCTCAGCAATTACCACACCTGAATGACAATGAATGGTCAGATCCACATCCAATCCTCTGAACCACACGATTTAAAAAAAAGTGCCAGACTCGGATTTTAAATCATTATAAATGCCATAGAAAGAAACCTGAATTAACTTAGGGCTCTCTACATTTCTAAAATAATTTCATGTATATATGAAATGATTTTAGAATCACAAAAAAATACAGGCTTTATATACAGGCTTTGGTATTTTCTCTGCCAACTTTTTTTTTTTTTTTATGTCTTGAAGAGTAGGAAATACCTGCTGTGACTTCCAGGGCCAACATACACAAGCACTCGCATTACACCTGGTCACTCTCTGGCACCGACACAATGTGTGGCTTTGTGGCAAAAACAAAAACAGAACAGATCTACTCTGCCCTGTTTTCAAAGTAACGTACGTAGGAGGAAAGGAACACTGAAGAGAGGTCATTTTTAAAAAGTCGCAACGGCAGAGAAATGTAAACATGCTCCAGATGTATGCCACTGATCTGACTGGCACCTCAGACAGGAAAGTGTGCGTTCAGCTCTTGCCGGGAGTTACCGTGTCAAATATGAAACACTTATGAAATAAACAGACTGGTGTGTGGATTAAAGGAGGCTTGGATTACAACCATTCCACCTGAGGCTGAGATTCAACAAGCCTGGGCTTCACAGTGCCACTGTTGTCAAGACTAGGATATGAAAGTTTCTCTAATGTAAAGTGTCAAGTGAGCAAAGCGAGTTTGACATGCTACAAACACCGGTGTGGCCAAGCATTGATTCATGCATATAGAGACCCAAAAATTCAGCAGAATTGTTCACCTACCTCAGCCCCTAGTATTAAATTATACAGTTGTAAATGCATTGATGCCACCTCTGAGCAGCACTAATAAGTCTAATGAAACTTAAAAGCCACCTTTGTGATGTAAATTTGCCACTAGATCGTAAAGTTCTCAGCATATATATATATATATATATATATATTATTTGAACTACCATTAGCCTCAGCACTCAACAGACCAACAAAAATAAAACCCATAATGCATGACATATTTAGTACTCCAAATTTTTATTTATATATTGTGTTGTGTAAACTTGGACAGAGGAGATAAATTCCTCCTCTAGCTTGACTATACCTGCACATGTAGTCTTACTAACCAAATTGGACACCTCCTATTGGTTTTATAAATTATCATTTTTGACTTTGGATGCCCAAATATTTGAATACTACATTACATTAACCCAACTAAATTAGTTATCTCGACATCAGGTTAAAGTGGTACCCAAGATATCCCAAGTGTACTCTTGCTATTTCCACTACATTATTACATTACAGTTATTTCAACTGCTGCTTTCTATCTGTCATCAAATACTTATCACTCAATCAGTTTGACTGTAAAGTTTAGAATTTCACATTAACAGTGCAAGACTAGTTTAGACTCGATTGCATTTGAAGAAACATCTTACCTGTGTGTAATGCATCTTATAGCATTTAGCCAAAGCCTCCAATTAGTGCGAGTTACAGAGGAAACGTCTAGCAATCATGTCCACAACGATATCAGGTAAATTCCGTCTAAATTCCCCCGAGGGTTTGGAGCTTGGATAGTCAGTGAGAATGTAGTTGTTTTCCTGTGTTTGTGAACACGTTGAAATGAATGCATCGATGTGTGTGCCAAGTAGCATGTCTCCTTGTAGTCATACCCCCCCCAAGCCAGCCCCCTTTACACACTTAAACCCTCCCCCTACACTTAAATCTGAAATCCACCCCCATCCCAAAACAACCCTCGTCCAAATTCCAGCTGTAAGAGAGCTATCCACATCCCACGGCAAACCCTATTCAATCCACAGAGCCATTTGCTTTGTTCTTAAACATTCAAAGTCAAGTACATCCTGGAAGGGTTCTTACGCCATTGAATGTTGCATAAGTTGCATCAAGGGCTTGTTGTTTTCCACCAATGGCCAAGGGTTCCTGTTATTTTAGCTACATTTATCGTGTCAGGGAAGAACAGGGAGTGCTCAGGAAATATGTTAACCTCACAGAATCCGATGGGGGATTGGAATAATGAATTATGTAACCTTTCACTACATTTCATGTAAACTGCTGTTGCAGTGCTTTATATCTCTACATTTGTGTCAAAAATTTATTTCGGGAAAGGGTTCCAATTAGTGCAAGCTATGGAGGAAGAGTGTAGCGAGCTCCCTCGTGTTGTTTCAAACCTGAATGATTTAATCTGCCCAATGTTGTTTTGGACCCCAATTACTTTCAATGTGACGAGAAAAGCGTATTTTCTGTTTAAATTATCATTCCGTAATGATTTAGTTTTTTTTGAGAAAAAATATATGTAGGAACATTTTACTCTGCAACTAAAGTATATCTTTAACTATCAGTTTTTTTAAGTTAGTGTGTTTGATTCACTAAAAAGTCTTTCTGTAGGGAATCAAATACACTGGTTGTGCTGTAAGTTATTGATTTACTAAAAAGAACCGGCTCATCAGAGTCGTTTGTTCTCTTATTAGACATCGATGGTCAGACGGGTTGGTTCCCAAACCTACTTGTGATTCGCTTCTCACAAGTTCTAAGCTCAATATCCCCCTCCTCTTCATTCCTTCAGACTGAACTCGGTGTGTTGACAGTGACGATGGCCCCAATGGCCATCTCTCACCTCCACACTTCAATCGGATACAATGACCTTATTGTGTTGATTCCTTTCCAATTCTAGAACCACACAAAGGAAAGCCTCCTGAGAAGTCATATTCTCTCAAGAAGCTTAAGAACAATGATCAAAAAGCATAAGTTTCAGGGTTGTATTTGATCTCATCTTTTTAAAAATTGCATGAGTGCAAGTGTTTAATGATAGATGTGCTGTTTTTATCACTACATTTACAAAACACAAAAGCTGGACCCTCTTCACATGCATCTCTGTTTGGTCATAGCTACTTCATCACGATCCAGTTGTTAATGCCGCTTAAAGCCTGTGCGAAACTGCTAGACTGAACAATCGCCAAGTCACCGTGAAGAACTCAAGCGTCTTCCAGAACTGAGAGGTCGTTTGAGACAGCGAGATAGTATAGAAACAAGAGTACAAGCGAGCCAAGATGGATTCCTCCTTGGTTTTTGGCAGAAGCTGTGAAGAACCACTTAGCTATCAGGATGACCTTTGTTAGAAACCCCTTTCTCTTCTTAAGATGTTTATCAGGAACACCATCAAAATGGCAGAAAATGCCACAGCGCTTCTTAATAAGAGAAATATGACACCAAGAGAAGCAATGAGAAAGAAGGACCTTATTTTTCTAGAGAAGTTGCACATTATTGTGAACGTTTGTCTAGATATAGACAAGGAAGCCACCGTTAACACAGACCTTATTCTCATCATTTCCCGGAGCAGGTTCCCAACTCTTCCTGCTTCTTTAGAAAGCTTAAGTTGCAGCCTATTACAGCAAAACCCTTAAAGGAAAGGGAAGCTACGTGTGAAACACCTAGGGTTCACATCCTCCTCTTCCCATTGTAAATTGGGCCGACCTTCCCCTGGCAAGCCATTATAAGCGATAACGCATATTTCACCTCATTGCCACGCCAATTGACAAGTGTTTAAGAATGGATGCTGCCCCGCTGCATTGACATGTCAGTGCTACCTAACTAATGATGCTTTTTTCAGTGACCCTTGACCCCCGTGCACACCCTGCTCCCTCTGCTCATCTCTGCAAGTATTTAGATTTGCTCTTTCCTTCCCGTGTTAATGACAAGGCATCAAACTAATGGATCATGGCACAATTGGTCGCATGCAGCTGCTCCAATTACAGCAAAACCAACATTTGTAAGTAAATACGATCATGTTTGTGTAAAAACAAAGTGCTGGATGCCTGGGTTTCGGCTTTAGCTATTTTTTTCTCTGCGTTCATACGAAGCCATTTTTATCACGGCCTCTGCAGGATGGTGATTGCGCTATTGATTTGATAACGACCGTATTGTAATGTCTCACGCCGTATGTGTTTTAATTCACACTGTCAGAACAACACATCAGAGTCTCTCTCACCTGACAACCGCAGACGGCCCCTTGAATACTGGTTCTTTAGATCAGTCGTTCTGATTTGAGTAACACTGAGGATTACGGAGGAGGAAGCGATGATGCATCAAATACTCTTTCAGGGCATAACTGTGAATTGACACAGACTCGCTCTGACATATTTTCCCTGTCGAAGCATTTCAAACAGAAATGTAGTCACACGACTTTTGGATCAAGCGGAGGCTTCTGGCAAACGGTTAATGCAGCAGTGGGATGAACACCTACTAATGCCTGTATTTAAACTATAATAATTTAGTCACAAAACGTCATTGATGCTCATTATACAAGCAGCTAGTGTGGTTTATGTACCAAGAAAGTAAGAGAAGAGGTGAGCAGCAAATAAATAGGTTGTCTTAAGCTTAAAATGTCGTTGTGTTGTGTTATGAATAAAAATATATAGTTTTTATGTACTTAAATGGTTTCTTGTTTGAGTTAAACTGTGGCAACCAGATACTTAAATCCACTTTCAGCTTTATTACATAAATTATTTACATAAATTTACATTTGTAATAGTATAATAAGCAACAGCGACAGTAATGAAAGTTCAAGTCATTTCCTTACAGTTTACATAAGAACTAAGGTCCAGGCATGCAATGCATTTTCCATTTTTATATATAGGCTATATATTTGTCATCTGTTTAATTAAAATGCATGCTATGGATGCATGATCCGATTTTTTTGTATTTTTTATTTATTGATGGAATCTGTGTATAAATGTGATTTACACATAAGGTCATATTTATTTTTCAATGTGCAAAAATTTCGGACTCAGTGTGCAATGGCTTTAAGTCTGGATCTTCTCAGATATTCTCAAGTAAATCTACATTTATTCACACAAAACTTAATCCTAAACATCCATAGTTCAAACTAAACCTTCAAGTATATTGAAATCTCAAATGGTCGTCCTTCCATTTTCCATACAGTACAGATTCCCAAGCATTTACTTTCCCTTCAATCGCAAAGTCCTTACACCCATTATCAGCCCATTCACACACTACTGAACTCACTACTGAAGTCTGAATTTGAATTGAATTGACTACTTACACCTGGAAACTGCCTTACAGACATTGAAGCCTGATTAAAGTCTCACCTATTGCTGCCAGTCAAAACACCACATCCATTATCAATGCTTTAGCAAGTGCTTTTCTCACTGTTGTGTTAATGTTCAGACTCACGGAAGAGTAAAAAGACACAAGCCGGTGTGAGATATCAGGTCATAAAAGAAAACGGTAAACTTATATGTGCCAAAAATTTCGAGCCTGCCAGTGAATGTTTGCAAGACACCTTAACAGGGTTGTAAAGCCTAATAAAAAGGAAGTAGTCAGGTTCCTGAATAGTTGGCTAGTGGAAAGGTCAGATTAGCCACAACATGCTGTAATGTGTAGAGACACGCTGTTTGATAAAGAGCTTTTTTTAAAGGTTTTCACACAAGCTCAATTAAATCCTTTGGACATTGGCCATCGTTTCGAATGGCTAGCAAGTGCATAAAGGTTCCTGAATAAAAAAAACACAGTCTTCCTATGTAAATCCCATGGGGATTTATGGTGTATTGTGTTACATAAGCCACTATTGATAGATCTCATGCCTCAGTACAGTAAAAATATCATGCATTCAATACAATTGCAACACAAATTATATGTATTGCACTAGACTGAAAAGAACGAGTCCCATGGGTTTTTGTATTTTGTCCTCTTGTGGATGCATGAATCTCCCCATTCAGTTTGAAAACCTGACCTGAACCAGTGCTGACTGTAAAATACTGTAATTAAGACTTTTTTAAAATACTGTAATTGCATTTAGGTGTGACTGTATTATAGAATTATATGGTATAATGTGGAGATGATTACAGTAATGGTAATATATGCGGTGCGTGTCTGGCCTCTCATCTCCAGCTGCGTGTGTGCATGCATTTAGTTCATAATGGGCCCTGTTTTAATACTGGCCTCCATGCCCTCTCCTGCCGGCCTAATTTGACATTGTTAACTGATACATTCCACTTTAAAAAAGGAGAGGTCACGCTAACCTCTCCAGACACAGGTGGGCCTACCCGCAGACGATATACAATTTCAGAAGTTTAACAATGAGATAAAAGACATGCACAAACCCATCCATTTTAATTTGTATTGTTTACTGCAATAACGCCCTGGTGTCATTTCACACCAAAATGTAATTTATTTGAAAGTTGTACAACCTCAGAAATAATTAGAAAAAGATACAAAAGTTGTCCCTGAGGCATTAATATACGCAATTTAGGTACCAGTATGTACTTTTAATATCCTTATATGTACATTTTAGGAATAAATAAAGTACATATATATTATATATTCATATTCAATGTTCATATATTATATACAATTACAGTAATTGTATAAAAAAATAATACACATATGCATTTGAAAAAAGTTTATATATAATATAAATTTTCTTAATATAAATGTTTACATGTAAATATTTTCTGAATGTATTATATTTACTGTATGTATGTGTATTTATGAAATAAATATACACAGTATGCACACACATTATGTTAGCAAAATACTTTTTTTTTATGTGATAAATCACGATTAATTATTTGACAGCACTAGTTGAAATATGACAGGTACTGGATGTTCTAGGCTTAAAGAGACATGGCACACATACAGTGTCCAGCAGGCAATTTGTCTGACAGCCAGCAATTTTTAATGTTTAAGTGTTGAACATGTGTGCATTCATTACTCATAATGAGAGTGAAATTTAAAGTCCTGCAACCACAAAACCGTGTAATTAAAGGTGGTCTAAAAAATTTCTGGAGGGCCTCAAGTAGAGAGCTGAAGACCACCCAGCCCAACAACAACCCTTCTCAAACTCCACAGAGAGAGTCAGGCTCTTACCTCTACATCTCCTAATTACAATCATTTGCCTCATACCAAACGAACACTGAACATCTGCTCCTAATGCTGCTGTGATTATTAAGGAGATTTTACTCTCAGGTCGACACACAGAGGAAGCGCAACAGACAGGAATAACAAGGAGAGGTACAAGTCCATACGATTTGTTTTTATTAGCGAGGATACACTGCAACATGTTGAAGCAATGAGCCTGATATGTTTTGCTAGTTCATTGGTTAGTTTTTCCTGGCTCTGGATCCTGGCATGCAGTTTAACCAGGTGTCGATGAAGAGATCATTGACTTAATGTGGTTGACGAACCTCAGCGTCTAATGTCAGTTTACACTCACATGGCTGTAACGCAAAAACGGCAAAGTACAGCAAGCGGTGTGTTTGGTAGGGAAGCTCTAAATAAATAATTTTTGTTAATGAGCTTTAAAGGTGCCATAGAATGCATTGAGAGCATATTTTAAATTGTTCTCTGATATGTACATAGAAGGTATGTAGCTTA
>JAUMHQ010000051.1:6371086-6381742 GCA_032361165.1 Enteromius paludinosus
TCATTTTGAGATGGACTAGGTAACTGAAATTGATAAATAATGTTAAGTTAGTGTAAGTTAAGGGTTGTTCTGACGTATTTTTCGTATCTGTTGCTGAGCAACGGCCGAATCTTCACTAGCAAAGCAACCGCTAGAGGACACCAACACCTAATTTACAAAATATTCACTCGTTATCCTGGCTCAAAGATAAAAAAACAACAACAGATGGACATCATGCAGTTTAAAGTATATCTTTTTAACCAAATTACTACTCTCGCGAAAGATATAGCTAGTAACGAAAGACAGTAGCTATGCGCCATTCAGGCTAATTCGAGCCTGCACAAATGTTTCATGCAGGACCGATAAGGTAGAGTCTCGTTCACCTTATATGGAAATGGTCCCCAGCGGCTAGTGCTTAACAACTAACAGCATTCTTTCCTTTTTATTATGGAAAAGGTGAGTCTTTGGGTCATGGATCGGTGAGCTACATGTCAGGAGACCAAACGGCACCCTGATTGACAGGAAAGAGAGACACTTTAATGCCGGTAGTGACCTGAGTGACAAGGAACAGCTGAATGCGCGCGCGTGTGTGTACACACACGCATCTGGAGACCCGCGGGGCTTCACACCAGACATCCATATGCTGTAAGTCACCGTGCGTCTTTACGCACTATTGGTCAGTAAAGTGCGGTGTTTCTATAGTTTAAACGATGTTACACATAAAGAGTTCTTTTCCACAGAAATGCAGCTACATCCTGAGTTTTAGTTGTTTTAATGAGTCAAGGTGTTCAATTAAATGCATTACAATGCCATGCATACGCAGAGCTCTGGATTTCTGAACTTCTAAGTTAATTGCGGATATTTAAGTAAAACCTCTAAGCGGTGTAACCGAAGACTTGTAATGTCTGTTGACATTTTCTTTTACTGTTATTTTATGTATACAGATTATTATATTAATTTTGTCTGGCAAACCAAAGTCAGTGTATAATGTAACCAACATGCAGAAAGTCTGTTCGTTTGCTTGTGAAAAGAAGAACATAAAACAGGGCGGACCACTATAGATCTATCATAGCTGCGTGCCAATGCCAGTGTTGTTATCAAAATATCTGATATTTTAATAGTAGGCCTGTGTATTTTATTACTTTTTACTTCATGGTTAGACCAATTTGACATTTTGGGGTCATCAAATTAGTTACATCTTTACGATTTTAAAACCTACAAAAGCAACATGAATAAAACAATTGCATTTTTAAGGTTTAGGCCCAAATTTATACATTAAAAAAAATATATATATCAAAATGTTGTACCCTTGCATTTGTCATTGACCCACACGCGCATAGAAACTTCACGCACTTTCTTTGCTTTCCATTATGGTGCCTTTAATTTCATGCCTACGCAGCTGAAAAATACTGTTTCTGATTCCCCCTCGTCTTTGCACATCACGATACTAGAAATACTAGGCATTTACGACCCTCTATTTTTTTTTATTTTTTTTTACAAAACAAAGCAGCCTATTTTAGGTCAGGCAGTAAATGCTTAAACATACTTACGGGGACGAAATGAGTTGATTTATTTCCGTTGCTGTTAGAAAATATTCACAAATTGTGTCATTTGCTCGAGTCCAGATGACAGAAAGTAAACCAGCCGTCTTTGTGGAGGACGTGAAGCTGTTCAGTATCCAAATAGCGCGAACCAATGGGTCAGCATAGCGGAGACGCAGAAAGCGAGTTTGAATCCCAGCTGCGATGAGTAAACACGCAGTCTGCAGTCAGTTAAAGAGCCCGTGTGTTCAGTGCGCTGAAATGACATGAGCGATACTCTCCGCTGATTGGCTCAGACGCGCAGCCCCCTCCAATCCCTCCACGCACGCACACACGCTCACATTCTTGTTGCTGCTCTCTCACTTTCCGAGGGGTCCAAAGTAAATTAAACATCAGCGGACGAATTAATGCGCAAAAGCACACATTGATTGGTGCGATCTAGAGAAATCAGAATATTAACCCGTTCACACTCAAATTGTGTCCTGGACACAAAATATATGTACATGCTCTTTTTTTTTTGTATGTTACATAAGAAACATCTAGATAATTATACTTAGGATTTTAAGAAAATATTTAAAGTAACTTATGTAAAATTCATTATAAATGCAATAAATGCACTGATTTGAATTTTATGAAAAATATTCTGTTAAGAATTATGAAACAAATTTAAATTTAATTTTTTTTAAATTTAAATTTAAAAGTCACAATTACAATCTTATATATTATGTTTTTATATTCCTTCTCTAAAAGAATTACAAAAAATTCTGCATTGTAATATTTAAACCCAGAATTGTGGGAAAATTACAAAAATTGTTTTATTTATTTATCCATCCATGGCATAAACAAGCTTCCATAGTATTGTTATTCCATATCATCAAACTCCCACAAACTGCTGTGCTTTTTTGTGCTCTCCTTTATTTATTGAGAAACCAACATTATTTATTTTTTCCATTAATTTCCATTAGTTTTATTCCTCTCACATTTTCAGAAAATTATTAAACATAGAAATAAAATAGAGACAAAACTGTTCTACAAACAAAATCACCCATTGCTCCCAAATATCACACACACTTGTGTATATTTAATTATGAAATGTCAACACTCGCCACACCAGGCCTGAAGTCACTGACAAGACATGCGCGAACCAATAACACTGCATGTCATTGACATCAAACCTGATGTGACAAGTCTTGACTCACCACATTTTCAGGGCAAAGAGCACCCCAGTTGTCTGGGACTGTGAAAGTCTAGCAACAGATTTACTGCACACTTGAGGCTCCCCAAAGTGAAGTGGCTCACTTAAGGGCACTTACACTCCATCCTTGCCAAGTTTGATTGAAGATTTAAAATTAGAGGCAGACCTTTGATTCATATCAATCAAATAGTTATTGCATATCCAGAATTCCCATCTTATAGATGACTTAAAGTGCAATTTAGTTTAATGCATTAACTGGAATGTTGACAGCTTAATGCTACCCAGCTGAGTCTCTTCAGCCGACAGTCTCGTCTGTCCTGTCCATCAGTCCCTTGTTACTGTGTGTGTTTGCACTGAGACGTTCACTTTACAGCTTTAGAGTACAGAAACATCACTTTTCTGACACCTTGACAGAACCGGCTCCGCAGCTCTCGACAGCAGACGGCCTGGGCCCCTGACCTAATTCACAGGGCTGCCCCTAACACACATACACAATGACAGGAGAAACCCCATTCTACCATGCATTTTAATCTCAGGGGCTTATCTCCCTATTCATCTTCAGTCCACACACACACTGACACACATAAACACACACACCTCCCACAATTGGAAACGTAGAGTCAGCTTGTAGATCGTTTTCTCTCCCTATCTCTCTTTCCTCTCTCCACCTGCTCTTCACAGACAAGGACCCCTAACAGCGCTTTAGGCCTTTATGTATCCCACAGACAACTGAAACACTAATCCTATTTACAGTGGGGCATAAAGGTAAGACTATACACATGCTGGGAGTGAACGGAAGAGCAGATTAACTCGGCAGAGTACACATCTGACTGAGAAAGAGGGGTCAGTCTATCCCCAACTGTCATTTTGGGACTCATACGTCACTAAGCCACAAACATCTGCATTTATAAGATCATTTATAAGTATCGTTTGAAGCATGTGCCAAGGTCTTCTAAATGTTGTCTTTTTTATTTGTTGATTTTCTATGCTTTGGAAAAACATTTATAGCAATAAAAAAATCTAAATGTGTAATTAACAAGATAAAATTTAGCGTGAATGTGTCTGTAAACATTTAAATATATATTCAAATATTTTCTAAAGCTAAAACCTTTTTTTTTATTTTTATTTTTTATTCATAATTAATTAATAAACAAGTCACACCACGTGACATTTACAATCTGAAATGACCTTGACATGAAATTGTCAAACTATCTGATATTTTGAGAATCTTGTTGACTATGACCATAATAAGGGTATGCAGGGCCTATTTTTTTTTTTTTTTCAGTTTATGTAATTTTTTTTCCAATTCTTCATGTTAATGGAATCACAATTGTTTTAAATAGTAAAATTGACAAATCTGTAAAAAAAGAGATATATATTAATTTATTTACTCCTCAATTAGAAAGTATTTTAAAGAAACGATATACAATGCATGCATGAATTAGATTTAAATAAATAAATATCACATCATTGACCTTTTTTTTTAGAACAGTGTCAATCTCAACATCAGGGCAGATCAAATCTCAGGTAGTTTGTTTTCTACATGCTCCAAGGTCAGGAGTTGCTTTCCAAACTGACATGATATTGATTTCTTTGTCCTTGTAGTTTCAAAGATGGTGTAAGATGGCTTCAAAGTCAATGAACTACACACATGTTTCACTCTGCAGTCTTAATCAATTTATCTAAGAACCTGACCCTGCCAAAAGTAGTAAGTGATTTAATAACATTCAGGGTGTTAGAATTTCAGAAACAGATAGCCATGACGTCTCATGTAGCACATGAGTTATCCATTGTATGCGTGATGATTCAGGGTAAATCACCCTTTCACGCTGTAGCCGAATCGATAGTCTGAGGTTTGGGTTGTGACCCAGTAATCCATTTCGTAGCATGTGAGAAGGGTCAGTAGGTTTACAGACTTTTCAGATGACTCCTGTCTGTGTAAAACTAAACCCGATGGATTCTTTTCATTTCTTCTCTGCATATTCAGCCTCTGGCAAGAAGTCATTAATGTTTCATTAAGGGGTAGGAGGGGGGTGTCAGACCAGCGCTAGTTATGCACCCTGGTTTCTGTGTACCCCACACACTTAAACTCTGCCCTTTGACCAAAACAAAGAGCCCGTTGATGTGCGGAGAAGAGGGTCTCTTATTACTCGGAGTGAAACACATTGCCCTATACATGCAGCCTGAGTCAGCTAAAAAGTCATACTTTCAATTACCATATTTTATTCAGCACAGGATGAGTTGTGCACCTAAGTGTAATATTTATGTTTGAGAGTCTTGGAAAAACGCACATGCATGGACTCAACTGCTCTGCCATTTGTTAGTTTTGTCAGGCCTGTGATGGAAAGTCAGTGTATACTTGTTCCTTCTTAATCCCTTTTAGGAGTCTTGTTGCTTTAGTTCATCCCCACCGAGTTCACTTCCAATCTAACCTTAGACTCGTGGTGCAGGATCCAGACTTACTTTCAAAACAGGTCAAGCACACTTAAGTACTTCACCACCTGGTCTGCCCATCACATAAAGTCAATCTGGTCCCTTCCATGCCCTATTAGTGAGGCTTTAATTAGCTTTGTTCTTTGGATGTAATTGACAGGACGGAAGTTTGCTGCACATACTGAAGTCAGCTTCTCTTTTGAGGTCCGGATACAGATGATTTCAGGGACTTAATGTCAAGGACTAAAAACCAAGCCAAGGGTTTTCTCAATTAGGTCAGATTATGCTTGTTGGAAATGGACAGTTTAACAGAAGGGAATTTTACTAACTGGAGCAGTGTGCTTTTTTTGTTTTTACTGTAAAATATTAGAAACATTGCAACATGGATTCAGAAAGCTTGAGACCAGAGCAGCATACGAAAGTGATTTCTGAAGGAACGCATGACAAATTAAGCTTAATGCACAGAAATGTTGACTATCATTTAAAAATGTGAGTTTAGCAAGATTTAGTTTTGAAAGAAATAGCATTTTTTTTTTAGCAGAGGTAACTAAAAAAGGAGCAGAATTGACTGTAAAGACATTTCTAATTTCCATAAAAATAAATGCTGTTCTTTCCAGCTTTCCATCCTTACAAAAATAGTTGTATTATTTTAAAATATATATCAAATAGTTTAATTGCGTAATACTACTGTTTTACTGTATTTTTGATCAAAGAAATGTCTAATTTTTTTGACATGGTCTCAGATGTTTTCCAGCTGTCCATTATGCTTTATGAGAAAACTGCATGTTTAAACAATCAACGTCATTAGAGTTGCAGAAGTCGGTGTGCAGGACCAGGCTTGTGAGTTGTGTGTTTTTCTATGTTTCTTTGGTTCCAGTTGAGTACAACTGAACTGCTGTGGAGTTTTCCATATAATGAGTGCAAATTGAGTTTTCATTTCCAGTGAACTCGGAGGCAGAGTGCTGCTGGAGATGTTGTTTTAGAGTTGAGGGACTCACGGTCACACATTGTTTCCAGTCTTTCATTGATAGTTTGGAATTTTGACCAGTGCGGTTTTTTTTACCTGATTTATGTTCTTTGCCATCATTGGCATAGTTAAATTTCTTTACAGTTCATCATGCTTTGACTAAAAACCACTGCATCAGCTTTCGCTGTTAATGCCAGATCTCTTATTAACATTTTTGTCTCTTGACACTCTTTCAAGCAATATTATCCCAATGCGTTTCAGTTTAGTGCTTATGAAACCGACTAAACAAACAAAACCTAGGGTGAGACTATCGCTGATACTTGGATGAGTAACCGGAACTGTGCAAGATCATTGATTGGAATGTAAAACAAATTGTGGCCAAGCAAATATCTAAATTGTTTCCTGCTTGGCCTTTGGTGGTAGAATAGTGTGGTTGGTAAGGATGGGGGTAGGGCAGGGTCTCATCTTCTGGGTTGATGTTTACTGAGGAATACCGAGAAACAAACAGTGACAAGGAAGGAAAAAATGTAAGATGACACCATACCACTCCAAAGACTGTCTCAAATACATCTACCCTTACTACTTGTGCATTTGATCATGTGCTTCTGTAATCTTTTCAGACAGTTGTTTTCTTTTAAAACCACTAAATGGCAGTTTAAATACCTTTGTTTTGCCACAATAAATTTTTCATTTCTGGCAATAGCTGGTAATCAGCATCATGTGTAGGTTGGTCTTGGTTTTCTCGTTTTGGACGCTGAGGCCAAAGGCTTCTTGGAGTAAAGGTTGTTTTCCCATCTTGGCAGGGAGGAAGTGAAGGGCGTCACAGAGCTCCAGGTTGTCCTGTGGAATGTCACAGTCGTATAATAGAGCCAAGGGCGAAGCTGAGGCCAGTGAGTCGGGATAGGAAATAGGGAAAGGGGGAATGCAAATGCGCAGAGCGAAATGTAGAGAAGCTGAGACGTTGAAAATGAAACTGATATTTTCTTAGCATTTATGAGAACTTTAGAGTGGACTTTAGTGCTTCAGAATTTCTTTATATGCACAATTTAGATAATAATGTTGTTTTACTATATTGGAAATTTTTTAAATCTGACTCTCATCAGACCATGCTTCAATTATGTGAAAACTACTACTCTAGTACTGCAAGAGCTAAAATAAACCGAAGGCTGTAACAAAAATCCAAAGCAGATTTTGGGAGGAAAAGCACCCCTCTCCCCTGACAAACAGCTTCTCTCATGTTTCTGAGATAAGCCGGCCCGTGAGACCGTGAGCTCCTCTAATAGGCTGTCTGCACCAGGCTGAGGTGAAGATCAGGAGGAAGTCTAGCTCTCCCGATTCAGTCTCTTTGGGTTTGAGTTTCTGCCCCTCTCCTGATCTCTCTCTGCCCTAGCGGTCACAGGACGCTCTTAGGGGAGGGATTTGCTTTTGGTGTGAAAGCTGGCAGCCGTGAAACCCTGAACCTCTATTCTCCTCCCCTACCTGTGACCACCCACAACCAGAGGATCTAGAAAAGAAGTAAAAGTTAATTTACTTTCATATGGTGTTTTCTTTCTTGCTTTCTCCCTTGCTTTTCTATTTTCTTGCTTGCTTTTAGCCTACCTAGTTAGCTGCTTTTATTCCCCTATCCCATTGTGCCAGTAAGGGCAATTTTGATGGGTTAAAAGCGTAATTGTTTAATTAGACTGTTTGGAGTTTCTTTCTTTGCTCTCTCTGGGCTCTCTGAAGTTCACCTCTCTAGAGGAGTCATGGCTCATTTGAGGTCAATTGCATTTGCAACACCGAGTGATTTGTGTTGCTTTTGGTTAATTAACCCCTAGACATATTGTTTGTAACTAGAGATATATTTTTTACATTAACAAAACGTTATTTGAACTAATTTAAGGTTTTAACATTCTGCAAAACATGTTTGTAAATTTGGTTTTTGAAGAGTGTTGTAGTGGCGGAGTCAACATACACGCACCAATGCCTAAGTCTGATCTTGAACCCTGAGCTTTATAGTTCAGTCTGCTAAAATGAGTGCATTACAGGGTTTAATCACAGATCTTATAGTAAAAAGAATTGTCATTGTCTGTGAACCTAATAATGCAAGCCTGGAGCAATGAGCATGCATTTCAAACTAATCAGGGTTATACAAATTGTTGAGCCTCAAATGACAGGTAAAGAAAAACAGACTCTTAAAACATGAGAAATGATGCATGAAGTTGATTTTCTTCTGCTAGTTCTAACTTTATCTGAAATGAATCTTTGATCCATCGGTTGGTTTTCTAGGGTATTTACTCTCAACTTTGGAGTGTCCAGGCTGGCAGTACAGATAATTTTGTCCCTGTAGTTAAAAGGCAGTTCCTGGAGAGACATCTGTTGAGCATGTGCCAGACAGCCTCTGTCCTCACCTCTAGGAGAAACTTTGAGAAATGGCTGCTCAGGGAAAACACTCTACATGGGGCCTTGCTGAGACCAGCCCTAGCAATGTCCCTGAAGCAGATCCAGTCACAGGATTCTGTCTCTCTCACTCTGTTTTGGTCTATCCCTCATTGTTACTGTGTGATAACCATTCCTTAATCTTTTTCACTCACTATGTCTGCCATTCTATGGAATGTTGGTGCTTTATCTTTTCTCCTCTTCTTCTTTTTTTCACACATCTATCGTTCTTTTGTTTCTTCTTACTCATTACATTTTTCTAGATTCAAGTTGTTCTTCTTTCTTTCTTCCTTTGCTTAAACTTTTGCTTGTTACCTTGCCGTCCTCACACACACACACACACATACTCAAACCAGTCAAAAGTGTCAAATACTTTTTCCAAAAATAAACCAAAAGTCTTATCTATGAGACATTCTTCATAAATTGCTTCTGTAAACTCAGACCAAAACCTTTTAACATTACTTTTAGACTTCCCATACACACTAAATTATTTACACAACCTCTCTCTTTCTCTCTTTTTGTTCTCTTCTGTCTGGCCCTCTTTTCACAATTTACCCATTTATTTTCACTTTTCAGTTCATTCTCCATCCTCCATTCCAAATAGCGTGCACAGTCCTCTGTAGAAGCTGATCTTTATCTACATGCATCAATCTGTTCAGACGTGCACTTATCCTTGTCTGTCTTTCTGTGTCTTCTGCCTCTCTGATTTTTCTCTGCCCCACACACACACACACACAAACAAGAAATGACACTGCACAAACCTGTAGGAACTCAAGTGCATGCTCAGCTACAATATCTGTTGACTGAAGTGTAGCCAGGCCAGAGGCGTTTAGAAACAGTGTGACAGTCAGCATTGAGTGTCACTGTTCTAAATATGATCCTTGAGCAGAACACCTGTGCTGTTCTTACACAAAATGAATAAAACATATTTCTAGTTGATTACAGAAGAAAATATCTGCTTAGTCGAAATATCTTCAAAAGTCCAAATATTTCTTGATAAGGTGAGTTTGGTTAAAAACATGTTGAATGTTGTCATCAAATAAGATACTAAACAACCAGACACCAACTACTAGAAACTAGGGCTGCCCCTGATTAAAAATTTGTCTGGTGAATAATAGTCGTTCATTAGTCGAACATTAATAAGATTTTAAATGAACGCACAAAGCTCATTCTGTCTTGCCAATAATCTGTCTTGAAATTGCTTCTCAAAACGCACTTGTTTTCAGAATTCCATCTTTCTGAAGCCTGGAATACATGATTTACACCACAATTTCCTCACGATTGTTCAGTCTGAATAAGTTGATTCTAGTAGGGCAAAGTCAGAGCCAGTCTGCTGATTAAAGCTGACAAATTTCACAGAAAACCGGGTAGTGTATGATGGCCACAGACCATTTAGAACACATTTATTTTCTTTTGTCATGTGTGTCCTAACAACAAGACACACATTTCTGCGTGAGTTTGTGTGACCGGAACAGCATTGAACAAACTACTAAACAAAACCAAACAAAAAACAAAGCAAACAAAACACCTGACAAAATTAATCAAACCACTAATAAAAACTGAGCAAACTACTAAACAAAATCAAACAAAACACCAGACGAAAGTAAACAAACCACTAAACAAAACCAAACAAAAAAACAAAGCAAACAAAACACCAGACAAAATTAATCAAACCACTAATAAAAACTGAAAAAAACTACTTAACAAAATCAAACAAAACAACAGACAAACTTAATCAAACCACTAATAAAAACTGAAAAAACTACTTAACAAAATCAAACAAAACACCAGACAAAAGTAAACAAACCACTAAACAAAACCAAACAAAAAACAAAGCAAACAAAACACCAGACAAAATTAAACAAACCACTAATAATAACTGAGCAAACTACTAACCAAAATCAAACAAAACACCAGACGAAAGTAAACAAACCACTAAACAAAACCAAACAAAAAACAAAGCAAACAAAACACCAGACAAAATTAAACAAACCACTAATAATAACTGAGCAAACTACTAACCAAAATCAAACAAAACACCAGACGAAAGTAAACAAACCACTAAACAAAACCAAACAAAAAACAAAGCAAACAAAACACCAGACAAAATTAAACAAACCACT
>JAUMHQ010000051.1:6381842-6396380 GCA_032361165.1 Enteromius paludinosus
ACTAATAAAAACTGAGCAAACTACTAAACAAAATCAAACAAAACACCAGACGAAAGTAAACAAACCACTAAACAAAAGCAAACAAAAAAACAAAGCAAACAAAACACCAGACAAAATTAATCAAACCACTAATAAAAACTGAAAAAACTACTTTACAAAATCAAACAAAACACCAGACTAAAGTAAACAAACCACTAAACAAAAGCAAACAAAAAACAAAGCAAACAAAACACCAGACAAAATTAAACAAACCACTAATAATAACTGAGCAAACTACTAAACAAAATCAAACAAAACACCAGACGAAAGTAAACAAACCACTAAACAAAACCAAACAAAGCAAACAAAACACCAGACAAAATTAATCAAACCACTAATAAAAATGGAATAAACTACTAAACAAAACCAAACAACCATTTGAGGAAACTAGACAAAAGCAAACAAAACACCAGACAAAATTAAAACACTAATAAAAACTGAACAAACCACTAAACAAAACCAAACCACTTGGTAAAACTAAACAAAACACCAGACAAAACTAAACAACTAAACAAAACCAAATGAAACACTAGACAAACACTTTTGGTTTTGTTTAGTGGTTTGTTTTATTTCATCTGATGTTTTGTTTGATTTTGTCTAGTGTTTTGTTTGGTTTTGTTTAGTGGTTTATTTAATTTAGTATACACAGAGGCAACAAAACATCAGACCAAAGTAAACAAAACCAAGCAAAACACTAAACAAAAGCAGACGAAACACCAGGCGAAACTAAATGACCCATTAAACAAAACACTGGGCAAAACTAAATGAGTCACTAATAAAAACTAAATGAAATTTTTTAAAAACAGAAAACAGCTAGACAAAACAAAAAAAAAAAACACTAGAAAAATCTACACACACAAAAACGTAACAAACAAATGAAATGAAATGCAAAACAAAACTAAACAAATCACTAAACAAACACCAGACTTAAGGCAGCTGTATTTCTGAATGACAATTTTATATCTTAACTCATTGCAAAAGTGTTTTTCCCTGTGGAACATTTTACTTTATCAGGGAATTGCTGTACAAAACGTTATGGCATTATGATAAATGGCGCATGTGTATCTAAAAGTGTTTGTGCTTAAAGTGAGGTGCCCTTTCTAAGTGCTCAGATAGAATGTTGTCTGTGTGAATGTTGGTGTGTGTGTGAGAGTGTTTTGTTCCCAAAGGACTGTTCACCAGTCTCTCTCTCTCTCGTTCTCTCCAGACTGCACCTGTCCTTGCCATCAGGATCTCTAATTAATCACAGAGGACCTTCTCCCCACTTTCTCCAACTTTCTCATTGCCATATTTGGCCTGACAGATGGCTTCCTTGTGCCTACTTACAAACACACAAGTAGATTCTCAACTTAACACAGCACTATGAATATCTATGGCATCTTTCCTGCTTATATCAATCATGTTTTTTAGACAAGGCACTTGGTCATATTCAATGGTCTGATCTCACAGATTAAGTGGAAACAAACCACACTGCAGTGACAGTTACTTTAAACAGAGAAAATGCCAGAGGCACATCTGTGCTTAAAAGCTTTGGCTTTTAAACTCTGTTAACCAGTTTGGAAGTGGCTTGTCACCTCAGGGCTGAGGTAGGCAGCTTTTCGGTTTCCACAAGCATGGTGGATTTCCACAACCGAGCACGGCATCTCTCACCATTCCCACAACTATGTAAACACAGACCTGTGCCAGCGAAAGCAGCTGAACGTGTGTAGAATATAATCTCTGCTCCTTCATAGCGATTTGCTCGGCTCGCAAACTATCCCGTAGGATAGGTGCACACTGTAAAACCATTATAAACTTGTGAAATTCCAGTTGCAAAGTGAAGTTCCAGTTGAAATTTGGTCAGACTCATTTCTTTAGTTGATTTTCATTAATATTGATTTTCATGCCATCGCACGTTTTTGGAAAAGTGTGCGCTTTTCTGTGATTGCATGTACAATGGTCCAATGGTACAATGAACCAGGTTACACTGGTCATAAGAAACACTGTGTAATTTGCTCCAGAACTTTACGATGTTGTCTGGGAATCTTCTTCTGTAATTCATAGATATTGATCCATTAGCAACCTCAGTGTTGATGCCAAGCTATACAAAATACCAGATGCAGCTGGACTAAAGCCCCTGAGCCATAATTTCCTTTCTTTCCTGATGAAGAAAAAAAAAATCAACAAACAAATGACCAAATAACAAAGTGGAAAATGATTTTCAGCTCCCGAGGGGTTCAGATGCTGATTATGTTTAATATTGTTTAATGTATTTTTATTTTTATTTATTTTTTGTATGCATACAGTTTTTATTTAGCAATGACCAGAGCTAACATCTAGACCTAATTGTAGTACTACTTTACTGTAGTAAATGATATAGAATAATATAATATTATAAAGTGTATATTATTGTTAGGTTAATTTTTTTTATTAACCGAATTAAATTTTTTAATTGATAAACGAAAATCTCTGCTCAATTTGACAGCCCATAATCATTAAGCATTTCACTGAAAATAATTTTGTTTTCACAGGAAAGTTTGTCTCTCATGTCATTCCAAAAATTTGATCCTTAAAAAACATTTATCAAATTATTAAAGCCATTATCAAAGAAAATAATTCTGTATAACATCTAAGGGGGAATGTTCCAAATTTAAATGACATGCAGTGATTCACAGTGAAATTCGCTATGATCTCATTTTGTGTACCGCGTTGCCCTGTATTTGACCTGCTCTGGGTTCTTCTGATCAAGCTTAAAGTGTCAGACTTGACTCTGGGCATGTCTTGTGTCTGATTTAGCAGTGACTCAAAATGTCACTTCATGTTGGCCTGATTTGAAGACTCAAACTGCTTCTTCAGAGCTCATCTGGTTTGGATTGATGAGCTATATGATTTATTCAAGGCTTTGCAGCAGTTCTCTCAAAATGACGTGTGGGTTTAATAATACACGGTTTGGGAGCTCTGAAGACAGAGTGGTATGTAGCTTTGTCATATGTTCTCTCCGTGGTGGAGATAAACATTTTGACACCTACCCTCTGCTATCAAGGACAGCACGTTTTCTCATTCCACAGTCTCTGACTGCACGTGTCCTCGCAAATCATCTGTCACGATGCCCCTATGAAATAAATCCAGCCAGTCTGGGTCACGCCAAATGGACTATCAGCCATGAGAATAGGTGAGACCTCTGGCGCCTTTCAGACTCACTTCATGCTGGCACTCGATCTGTAATGGCGTCACCAGCACACCTGATGTGTGACATTTGGATATAAAGAATTGACTGTTGTCTCGCGTGTTTTGAAAACACACAGCCAAATATCAAATGCTGCTTTTGATGCAACCATCATAAGTTGATAATGATAAGAATATTAATACTTAAGAAAGCACTAAATCAGCATATTAGAATGATGATAATGAAAAATAAATTCTGTTTTGCTAACGCAGAAATAAATTACGTTTTCAAAATGAAAATTTCCCAATATGGCAGTTTTTTTAACTTTCATTTCTCTTTGTTTATATCAGCATATATCATATTGTTGTTCCATATTACTATATCTAAGTCCCACACACTGCTAGCCTATATTTTTCCACAATTCTTTTATTTATTGAGAACCCAATGTTTTGCTCTTATTAATTTCTAATTTTTATTTCTATTATTTTAACATTTTCATAAAAAAAAAATCCAAATCTGTTCCTCATATATATTAATATCTTTGTGAAAACCCATGTTTAATTTTTTGATGAATGGAAAATTTTATTTACTGTCACTTTTGGATGTATCGGTTTAATACGTACTTGCTGAATAAAAGTATTTTTAATATGTCTAACAAATATTTAGACTTTTTATTTTAGAGTGATGAAGAATATGAGACTGTATTGGCAGTATTTTTATTTGTAGTCGCAGCATTAGGTGTTTTTATCACAAACAATATAGTTTTGTGTTGCAACAATTCTTGCCAGAATGAAATGCTTTTGTTTTTGTTTTATTTGGTGCAGACATGATACACACACTATCGTTACCAGTTTCTGGCTTGAGACCAGTTGGTTTTAGGCACCCTTGGTGGAAAAAGGACGTCTGTGGCCTGGATCAGTTTAAATCTAATCTACTTCTACAAGTCTCAGCTGTGAGCAAGAAAAATGGCCCAGGGGAGAGAGAGAAAACCCTTGAGGGTTTGTTAGAGGCCACATGTTATATGAGTGGATAAATGGAGTGGATGTGTTTCTAATCCACGAGTCAAACATCAGTCTGCTGAAAAATGCATTTAGATATGCCAGGAGAACAGGGGAAAAGTAAGAGAAAAGAAGCAACAAGAGAGATGGTTATCAGTCATCAACATGCTCTGCATTGCCTAGCCTGATGGATGCCACATAAACATCCTTTTATCATATGAACAGAAGAGCCCTTATTTTCAATGTACTTACAGAGTCATTGTTTACTTAGACTTAATGACTACAGTCATGTCCAACACACCCCTCCATTCCATGAATCACAAACTAAATGCCCTTGAAACAAAGAGATACACATTCCACAGAGAATAATATACCCGAAAGTAACCACAAAATTTTTTGCCGTAGGCTCATGGGCTCTCCAAATGTTGCAGTGCATTAAGGGGGCTTCAGCAGCATCAGAGGTTGTTATGAGAGGTTGAAGCAGAGCAAATATGCTTTATAATGCTAAAGTTAGAACTACAATGTGTTTTTTACATTACACATATATATATGTGTATTTCCTCATCTCTTCTTGGCAAAGTGGAGACCATCAATGGAGCCAAGAGAGGACCTGGGTGAGGGGGAATTGGATTTTGCAGTGCTGGGCCCTCATGGTTTTTGATGCCAAGAAAAGCAACCCAGCTGAACAAATGTGAGAGAGGGTTTTAAACAAAGCATAAACAGATTTCAGGGCCTCCAGACTGCTCCTACCAGTTTGAAATGAAAGTCTTTATCATGGCTGCCATATATAACGGCGGTATGCGTTTTCCTGCACTTAGCTTGACAGCTAAGGAATACACCATAAATCACTTGTTACTTATTACTGAAAATAATGTGGTTTTGACAAGGCTCTCTTAGTGCTAAAACTGCTCGTGTTGGATGTTGGGAAGGGAGTGGCAAATATGAAATCAATAAAGATGAAGACTTTTTTTCTTGTTATGGAAGAAATGCTAACATTGTGTGCCGGCAGCCATCTTAGATGTCCATACCCACACGTAACAGTGAATAAAAAACCTAATTTGTCTTTTTCAAAATAAGTGTGATTTTTAAATACGGAGGTGCTTTTGTAGAAAAAAAAACAATAAGTGTTAATAAAATTATGAAAAAATGCAATACATTCGCCAAGAAAGATATTTACATAGACATAAAAAATGTTCAATATTGGGGAAAATAAAATATATATACACTATATATATAAATATATATATATATATTTCATTTGAGATTTATACACATAAATAAAAATGAAATATGAATATGAGGGTGCAAAAAAATCTAAATATTGAGAAAATCACCTTTAAAGCTCTCCAAATATAGTTTTATGATTTTATGGTTTACATAATTATCTTAATGGAACACAATTTTACCTTCTTATCCTTTTTTGGCTTTAAACAAATCAGTAATTTTTGACAGATACAATTTTGGGCTATTGCTGTAAATATAAATATAACTCTGCTATAGTTTGTGATCCGGGGTCACGCACACAATATTGTTCATAAATATATATGTTTTTAGATCTAATGTAGAGGGTTCAAATGTACTTGAACATTTTAAGGGTTTAATGCTTTTAAAATATTTCAACTAAATTTGTTAATTTTTGTGAGTGTAATGAAAGCAAGGTTGATGATGTAAGATATAATCACTCAATATTTCATAACAGTTTTTACAACAAAACGATTGGTGAATGTGTATTGGAAGGGATTGGCTCTTGATTGGAACACTTTCTCATTTGACTGTTTTCTGGAAATCTCCAACTGTGTGTTTACATGCCTTTTTTTTCTCTCAGCAGGAACATGCCCCCAAAGCTGCAGGGTTCCCCATGGAGACAACCTTTACACTGCTGAAGTCAGAGGTCGGCCTTCCCAGAGGGAAACAGTGGCGACACCCCAGTGCCTGAGGAGACAGAGGCGTTCAGTAGACTAATGGGGTCTGACTTCATCATTAAGAAGGTGGACAAATCATTATATACACCCACACATTCATTTTTACAGGCACAAATCTGCAGGTCTGCTTACAATGAAGGAATCTCAGATACTCATCTTTGTTCATTTATTATCGTTTTCACATTTATGGCTTAAAGTTTTACACTTCTAAATAAAGTGCATTCAAATTTTCCCCCTAAGAAGAGTCACCCCGTCACCCTAAACTTGTCCCTTTAGTGTGAGCAATTGGATTAGGCTGCTTGGTTCGTGTAGTGTCAGAGGCTAAATGGATGGCCGGGCACCATGATGGATGAACATTGCCAACAAGGCGCCTTTCCATCTGACAGACCAACATACATCATCTATTAGCCTCATTTTTGGCCCGCTTAGTGGCCACATCATGGCCAAAGTAACCAAATGCATGACCACAGGGACGGCAGTATCACAAGTCGACATCTTTAACCCTTTATTGGAGCTCTTCAGCCATTTAAAATAATTACATTTAAGACTTTAATCGCATTTCACATAAGGAAACCTAGCTGTTTTGTCTGCGCATAATGTAAGTTGGAAAAGAGCAAAATATGTTGAGTATTAAACACACGGAAGTTTTGATTTAACGCATGAAAATGTCAATTACTTCTGATCAATAATTGGAATATCTGGCTAATGGATAAAAAGGCTTTCTTTTATCCTTTTTTGGACCTTTTTTGGAGTGTTTATTACTAGCAGTCAATGGGACAGTCACAAGCCTCCTGATTTTCATCCAACATATCTTAAATGGTGTTTTGAAGACAAAAGAAACTTTGGAAGGACATAAGTGATAATTGGTTAGTGATTAATGACCAAATTTTCGTTTTGGGATAAAGTAACCCTTTAAAGTCATGTACTATTATTCCATTTCATTGTTACGTTCTTTAATACTACAAAAACAAAAAAAACTTTACATTTGTTTGCACTTAAAACATTTATTGGTGTATTGATGTATTTTTAAACATTACTTTAAAAATATTTTTTTTACCATAAAAGCTATGTAAATTTATTATTTTATAGTTTTTTTTATGTTGTATCATAAAATCATATATTAATGTTTTATTTTTTCCATTCTTTAAGAATAAAAAAATTAATGAATTTGCCCATAAAACATTTATTAGTTTATTGTTTTATCGTTGTATTATTAAACGCTAATTTTAAATATATTTTAATATATTTCTTTCTTTTTGTAGTTATAATTAAATTAAATATTTGTCAGTTAACTACTTTTTTTTTTCTTTCTCAAATTAATTCATCATCCTTAATTTAGGGACATTCGTCATTCTCAATTTAGAGTTTGACTCAATGATAATTAATGATTATGACTATGAATGATTCATTTGGTTCCTCTAAATGTAATGAATGGCCTGAATCTACAGCTACCATTCACTGGCCAAAACCTCCCTAAACATCCCTCACTCTTATCGCATACATATTGTATTGTTCTTCTGTCCTCTATATGTAGGCACAGCCCCGGGGAACACCCAGGCAGCTCCTCCCTAGCCCTGGTTATTTGTTTACACTGGTTCATAATGCAGCCCCCAGGCCCGTATAAAAACACTGTGGCTATTACTAACGAACCATTGATTCCCAAAGAAAGCTGGTGTCAATCTCTCCTTAACAGAACCTGTGTGTGCTCTTCACCATCCTCTTTCACTTCTGCTTGTATATGTGTTCGGGATGGGGGTTGGATAGGTTTTTTCCCTGCTGTGGGATCGACCTGTCAAATGAGAGGTTGAGTTTATATCAAGCTTCACAAACAATACAATAACGGGAGAAGGGCATTATTAAACAATGGCTGCAATTGACCTGATTTGCTTGATTAATTATGTCCCAGGGCATAGAACTATACTTAACCCCTCACTGTGATGTACAGCCAATGCAAATATTATACAGTATATGCTCTTTTAGGGGTCAGCTATTATAGAAAATGATTATTTATGATCATCCAGAGGATTAAGTCATCATTTAAAGTCTTATTTATTTACAGTGTATAATGTTATTTAATATATACAAGAAATTTGTCAGATTTGTTTTTAGGTGTGCCCTGACCCTAACCTAGGAATGTTAAAGGAATCGTTGACCTAAAGTTGAACTTTCTGTCATCATTTCCTTGCCCTCATGTATTGTGGGTTTTCTAAGAAAGGATAATTTTTTTTCCCCCATACATTAAAAGTGAATGGTAACCACGGCTTTCCAAGACAACATTTTCAATTATTTAAATTAAAGATATAATATTTCATCAGATTCTTAAGCTTGACAGCCCCTGGTCTCTATTTTTTCTTACCCAATGGAAAAGATCACTATGGACATTTTTTGAACTCTCTCCTCTTTTGTTTTCCACATGAGAAAGAAAGCCATACTGGTTTGGAATGACACGAAGATGAGCAAATGATGACAGAGTTGAACTCTCTCTTAAATCATTATTAAACATGTGTGGATGATTTTTCACGTTCATTTCAGAAGAGTAATTTTGCAAAGGCAGTGAGTTTCGTGGCATCTGAGAGGTGACGTTTGGCTCAAACTCACCGCAGAGCATCTGTGGCACTACAGATCAATACGGCAGTGAAACCACCATGATGGGGCATTATTGAACCTCTCCCACTTGCTGCATTGATTCACAGCTGGAGTTAGGTCAGACCCCCAGTATGTTGTGTGTGCACGTGCCAATTAATGACTAACTGCAGGCTATCCAAATACCACAAGTGCAACACAGGATACTAAAGTTACTGAACATGGAATAAAAACACACACAAGAGGTTTTTAAATGGTCACAAGAGCCTTAATCGACACACATTTTTCTCTCACTCCATTTTTCTATTTTTCTTTTTATGGCACATAGGCCCGCCCTTAATCTTTCTAGGCTGGATCCAAACTAAAGTGTTTCAGTAATCTAAATATTCTCTCCATTTTAAGTGGTCACTTTCTTAAAAAGCATTGAAGCACATTAGAAATCAATTTTTTATACTTTGAAACACTAATTGAAAATCTATGGCACTAAATCTAATGTAAACTTAAAATATAATAACATGCACACTTATAGCTATTAAATGCACCTTAACATTTGTATTCAGAAATATATTTACAATTTAGAGTAGAAACAACATCAAGGCAACATGTTTTATTCAACCGCCTTTATGTTTGTCATTTCATGTGCTTAACCACTGCAGAACATAAAACAATTCATTTTAACTTGAAACAATGCTCACATAAACAGATTATTATACACTTTTAGCTGTGCTTTTATATAAACTCATTGCCTTTGCACTGTTTCCAAAATAGCAGCATTTACTCTGTACATCATTCAGATTTTAAAGAGTGATTTGATTTTTGTGAACTCTGTGTGACTCTCCGTACGTGTGTTGGGGCACTTTACTGTATATCCCTGGGCAGACACCTGCAGTGCAGCCCACTCTTGTCAAGATCTGTAAGTCTGTGTTTTACAGCATTGCATTTTTCATGTAGCCCCTGAGCTCTTGTTGCCCCTAAAATGAATCATGCACAGCATTTCCAACCGAGACGCTATTTGTGAACAAAGGCCAGGGCTTCACCTTCAGGCACGTTTGATTCAGCGTCTATCTTCTCTTTCTGGCTTGCCTTTCACTGCTTCCACAACCCCCCCCCCCCCCCCCCCCAGTTGTTTAGGGACATGGATCTCATGTGCACCTGTCTGAACCGACACTATTTACCATTACAACAGATTTGCCATTGGTGATAAGCCCCTGATTGAGTTGTCAGTGTTTTGTCATTCTGTTGGTTGAGGTAAATGCTTTGTTTTGGATTGGAATATGTACTAGGAAGCTCATTCAAACACAAATATAATTTGGCTTTAACTGGGACAGCACATGAGATTGTGCCATTTATTAACACATGTGGACACAACTTTATTGGTCTGGCAAAAAGAATCACGTTTCGCTGTTAACAGTTTTGTCCTTTATAGACAAGTCCATCCGAGCCTAAAGGGGAACAACTGTTTGTAAGATGATTGACAGCAGCTCTGGTGATGTGCAGAAGGAATCTGAAATGAATGAGGCCCTTGTATAGAAAAGGTTAAGGATGTTCTTCCTTTGTTTTCTCTGACTGATTACTGGGTCGAGGCTGCTTGTGTTTGTAAGACATGCATTTGGCTACTCGTGCCATAGCTTTCAAAGATGCTTCTGCATTTAGCAGGCTTGCGCAGGCTTTGGAAAATGATACATAGATTAAACACAAGTTTTTTTTCTAGCAGGAAAAACACACTCAAGCCCCTATAGTTGGAAGAGGAATCCAAACTAACATAACAGTGAGTGCGCTTCAAAAAAAAATAAAAATAAATAAAAAAAACTTGTCTTCATCCAAACCCTGGAGAATGCAGACATATTTATGAACAGCTGCTCTTTGAATCAGATACAAGTGAAAAATGAATTGAACTCAGTTTGTTTTATGCTGTTTTATTCTTGGAACAGGGATGATTGGGAGTGCGGGGGACTTTGCCAAGACTACACAAACACGGATTCATATCCTTCATGTCTCTCTATGACTTTCTGCTCGTGGAAAAGAACAAAATGAGGATCAAACATGTAAAAACAAAAAAATAAGTAGGCGTAAAGGAATCGAGCAAAGTTTCGCATCGTTGGAAGATGAATACTGCAGTGGTAAACTTTAAGCAGTATTTTTAAAAACATACAAACAAACATATTTCCATGTGTATCTTTTTTGCATTCATAAACTGTGGTCTCTTCAAACTGCCATGCGGTCTCATTAGCAAATATTTAGTGATATTTTGTGGCCGTAAGACGAAGAATCGAGTGACTTTAATTCAAGCAGCTTTCTGTTAGTCAGTGCAACAAATCTGCATTGCAACACTGTAGCAAAATCTGTGTGGGGAAATCGTCCTCACTCTCGCAAAAAAAAATTAAAATGTATCAATACTTATCAAAATGATAGATTTTGACTATGAAAAAATGACTAGACAATGCACCAAAATTAAATGAAATAGTGGAGTCAAGAAATGGCTCCCGTCCATCCATAGGTATTTAGGGATCCCCCCCTCCCCCATGTTTTCCATTGTTTGTCCACTTTTTCGTTTAAGTGTGATTGCTTAACCTTAAGTATGAGCAGAAGTGAGGCTTGCATTAACAAGCACCGTTAAGCATACTTTTATACACATTCTTTCTCAGCTGAACAAAGACCGTAGGGTCTATGTCTCTCTTTGTTTAGCTGTATAAATCTTTCAGAGAAATAAAAGTCTTGTCTGTGCGAGGCACCGTCTCTGATTTACGTGCAACAACATAGGCTTGCACTTCATTCAGTGTTTTCTCAGAGCGCTGAACCTCTTCAGCCGAGAGCAGCACGTTTGATGTAAGTGTGGCAGACAGTAACTCCCCGTTCCCCTCTGCTCGTGTTTTACGAGCTCTGACTATAAAACCAAAGGCTGGACTGCCCAATAGGAAACAGTCTCCCAATGGGATCATAGATGGCCTTGAATGAGAGTATGGGGAAGAGACTAATTCTTTTTCTGACATGGTGTACATGACACTAAAGAATGGATCTGTGTGTATGTTCTGTGTGTTTTTCATGTGCTCGTTGAGGAATAGCATTTTTTAAAAGCTTGATCTTTCCTTTTTAAATTTCTTCTCTTTTTTTATATAGAAAAACCTGAAATTCTGAATTCTGAATACAACTTTTTGATACAACAATTGCAAGTTTCAAACTGCTTGCAAGTCTAATTATCTTATTTTCTTACTGTAACAAAATTGCAATTGATAGTTTTCAGTCACCTGACTGGTTCGAAGACCTGGAGGGCAAAAAGCCCATGGAACTGCAGCACAAGGACGTCAATTTTTCAATTGTGAAATAAGTGCTCAGAATTGTGATTGAAAAAAAGGCACAATTAGCTCATTGTAATTTTTTTTAAATCACATGGAGAAAGCAAACTTCCATGGAAATCTAGAAATAAGAAGAATGGATTTAATTATGGTAAAAAAATATTTTCTCATGTCTTTCAATTAAAAACACATTCAATGTAATTATGCAAATGGATATTTCGCATTAAAAAAAATCCTAATTTTCATATTACATATGAAAAATGGGGGGGGGGGATGCAAGACATATTCATGTAACAAAATCTTGTAATGACACCTAATTCCTAACAAGTAATTCAAATCATATTTATTTTATGTTTTAAACAAACAAACAAATAGTTAAATGTGATATTCTTATTGCTTATTTTTGTTTTTTAGAAAAATGAGAAGGCATCACTGAAAAAATAAATGTTTGCTCACAGATTATTTACAAGCCCATCTTTGGCTCATCAAAGTGACAATCATAATTAGAGCGTGACATGGAAGGTTGTGACCCCTGCAGTGCAGCCTATAACAATCGTTAAGCCCTGAGGCTGAAGGCAGGTCAGGTCTTAGATCAGGAGCTTCAGGCCACCCAGTTTGGCAGGTCTACCTATAAACAAGGAGAGTCGAAATGATAACACTCAAGGTTTCAGTTTCTGTAAATGATTGTACCCAGTGATCAAGGGTGGTATGGCTCAAATTTAGAATCTGATCTTTGCTAGAGAAACGCTATTTAGATGTTAGATTATTTAGCACGCTACGCTATCATTTACAGATGGTATCATTTAAAATATCTTTTTTATGTTTACAACAACAACAACAACTGTTCCAAGTGGTTATTCTATATATAACCCTGTGGTTAATAATTCATGTTACTTTGTAGACATCAGCAAATATGTCACAATCCATATTTTACTGTTATGTTTATTTATGTCTGTGTATTTGTTTTCTGTTTCATTTCTAAAAAGGGTCTGTTGTTGATTTGGCCTGTCAGAATCGCTCAAAATCTATAAGCCATGTCCTCATATGCCACTTTTTTGTGGCAACGTATGTTTATAGGCAGGAAACAAAATGTCTAACGTAGCAGATTAAGAGCCGATTTTTATTTTTCTGAAATCCGCAAAAAGTGTTGACGGTGAAGGAACAGAACAACATGGGAAAGAACCGAGGTCTACACAATAGAGGAGAGGAGAGATAATTGTAACCCTTTTTTTTTCTCATTTATCGAGGAAATGTTGAGTCTTGAAAATACTTCTTAGTCATTTCCGGAATAACAGGAGATCTGTTATTAATCTAATCCTTGAACAAACAAGCGGATATTCAACTAACTGTGTATATTAAAATAATGAAATTAATTAGGTTTGTCCCCTGAGACATCATAAAAAAGTTGGCAAGAGATTTTGACAGCTCTGTGTAAATAAAGCAGTCACTATTTGAGATGAGTAGTACAGAGGCCTTTATAGGAAGGTCCATAATACTAATAATAATAATATCAGTGGTTTAATCAGAAACCCATCAGATAGACATGTTTTACATCTCGTTAGCTCTTCTGAATCTTGTGACTCAAAAAAGGGAATTATAGATGAAACAAGCCATATAGAGTTCTGCAGATCCAACACCCCCTGTGTGTTTCTTTATAACATTTTGACTACTTTATTCAAGTTTTTAGCTAAGGATAGATGTGTAATACTATTACCATGTTAAAATCCATTCTGTTGAATTTCCCCTTAAAAACAGTGCCTGAAAAAATCTTCAGATTGCTCCTGGGTGTGCTGATAGGGTGTAATCTGTGACCTCTGGGTTACCCGTACAGCCATGTGAGATGCTCATGCTTTGGCAGAAGACATCACACGTGTCCTCTATCTGTCTATCTGTAGCCCACATAATATTATCTTATTGGACAGAGATTCCACCTCTCATAGCAGCAGACTGCACATCTCTGCAATGACTCATTACATGCAAAGGCCTATGGGAAGCCGGTAAAGGACTTTGTCAGATTACATTAACGTTATACACAAATACAGACATTGGCTGTACCTGTGTACAAGCAAAGCCAGACATAAATATGTAGGTGCTCTTCAGCTATGGGCACTTTTTTTTAATGAATTGAATTTTGAATTACTTTTTTTTTCTTTTTTTTATGCCATGCCTTATTTTAACTAAACATTTAACTAAACTTTCAGTCAAAACATTTTTTCAATCTATGAACATTCAAACAAGTTTATTTACAAAATTATTTTGATCAACTTATAAAATACTACTATTCCTCAGTAGTGTAATCCAAGTTAAATATAATTTGTAAAAATAATAGTTTTTATTGTACATTATTAATAAACAAGCTGTAATTTTCCAAAATTATATCAATATGGTTCATGTAGGCTACTGTGGATGCTTAAAATGTCAAATTATTTACTTTAATTTCATGAGTTCGTGCTTCCTTATGATAATAATAATAATAATAAATTAAATCACGTCTTAAAACTTATCTTTGTACTCAGGCTTACATGTAATTGAAGTTTTTATTTCCACTTTTTTAATGT
>JAUMHQ010000051.1:6408786-6438638 GCA_032361165.1 Enteromius paludinosus
CACAATAAGTTTAGTATTATGATGGGAGACTGTGTGCATTATTTTGGTGAATGTGGTTATACTCAGATTGCCTAGATGTATTTCTTTATGAAAATATGCTGATTTGAGTCAAATCTACAATGTTGAAGCACACCGGCTGCAGTTATTACGGCAAGTTTAACCTCATGAATCTGGATTATTAAGTCCATATTCATGAGAGCTAAACTCAGCATCACACTGGCCCTCCAGGAGGGAGTTTGGACAGCCTTGTCCTAGAGCATCGGGTCGCATGATCCTAATAACTGAAAGGGAATATTTCAGCATTCAATTTTAAGTAGGTCTCCAAAATCTGGAACATTTAGAAAATACTTTTTAAAAAGGTTTGAAGTAGAATGTTCATTTTTGAAATTTTAAATACTATTTATTATTTATAAATGCATTTATTTTTAAAGAGAGAGATATTTATGGGGATTTTTATTATTGAAGCTATTAATCTGTATAAATCCATTTATATTTACTATATTTGTAAAACATATTTTTAAAATCTAAACATTTATGTAATAGAGCATCTCCTATATAAATATTAAGTCTTCTTTTTATGGCCAAATGATGTTTCTGTGAGACATATGTTGCTGCCTCATCATAAATATGCTGTATCTGTAAGTGCATGCTTGCATCAATCTTTCTAGTCAGCTAAATTCAAGTCAAATGAATTCAGATTCATGAATGCCTTTGTTGGGTGTAAGCATGTTCAAAGAGCTGACAACCTTTCACAAGGTTAGAGCAGAAAAGACAGACACACACACGGGGGAATTTGCAGCACATTATGCAAATAGATGCATTAAAGTGAGTGGCTTACACTGTACAGACATGATATAGAGCCAGTTAATGCCATTAGGTTTCTTCAGGACAGACGCAACCCCTTATCTGCTTTAATTGGCGTCAATCACATCTGAAGTTTGCTTACAAAACTGAACTGAATACGTTATGAGTTGAAGAACCAGAACATTTTGTTCATGCTTGAAGATCTAGAAGCAGACTATCGGAATAGACAAAATGTTAAACATTTTTGAACTGCTATTTCAAGCCGTTGTTGTCATACCCTTCTGAGTCTGAGCACAACCCTTCAGCAGAACATTAACAAAAACTCTTCCAAATCCTCACATTTTAGAGCATTAAACACTAACAAGTCTGCTCCTTTTCTTATCATTCTTAAAAACACATAAATAACACCTCTTTCAAACTAGTCCCATGCAAAGCATTCTGGGTATTTGGGTTATGCTGATGTCGCTTCACACCTCTACAAGAGCATCCAGTAATATAAGCAATTTAATATTCATCAGAACTTAAAAGGGATGTGATTATTAATCATCAAAACACGCAGCTACAGTTGTCCAAGTCAGTGTGAAAATCAGAAACATTTAGAAAAACCTTTGGAAATATATTTTAGTCTGATAGATAGATAGATAACACAGTCCATAACAAGCTCTACAATATATGTATATATTTCGTTTTTTATTTCTTACAATAACTTTAAATTATTACATATATATAATTAATTATATGTATATCATATCATATATTGTATATAAGTATTTCTCAGTTATTATCCTCAATAAAAGCACAACTCTTCAGCACAATGGTAACGCCCATAAACTAACACAAAACAAACTTTTCTAAATCTTTACATACAAACAATTACAAATAAACAACTCTCCCCTTTTCTTATCTTTCTGCAAATCACATAAAACAACACTTCATTTTACTATGTAGCTACTCTCCCAAACCAGTTCCATGCAAAGCATGCTGGGAACTATAAATCCACTGCCCAATGTTATTCATGTAATCTCAAACGTTTCATTTACAAATTGCATGCACTGTAAAAAAAACAAGTAAACTGCAAAAGCAACATAATTTTTTCTTGATGATTGTATATGAGAGTAGAATATTCAAGTCTGCAGACAACTAATGTAATCTCACAAGATGTTTTTCCACAAAGCAGCCAAGATGTCGTTTCGTGTCTGTCATGTGAACACAGAATAGCACCATCTTTTCTTCCTTTTGTCTGCAAGAGATTAAAAAAAAGATACTGCCACAGGGATTCGAAGCAGCTTTCACCCCGCAATGCAGTCAAGTGACCAACCACTCTGTGTTTAATTAGTCTATACTTGGATCTCTTTGAGACATTAAGACACTCTGTGGCTGGAGGTCAGTGCCAGCTAACTGAAATAATAAATACACATAACATGCCAGAGTGCATTCTGGGAACAAAACCCAGGTACTCGGCCTCAAAGCTTTGATGGGTATATTTAATTAAAGACAGATTCTCTTCATTGCATCTCTAAATAACTGACCCTCGATTCACGTCTGGGTGCCTGGAGCCAAAGCGAATGGTTTTGAGTGGAGCTCTGATCACCGACGGTATTTTCTGAGAGGCCTGAAATAAGAAACATACTGCCATTATCTCCGCAGTGGACAGATTGCTGTGCTGTTGTGGCATGTGCTTCCTCCGTTTGCTGATGTATGGCAGTGATGTTGCAAGAATGGAAATGTGAAGTCATCTGGAATTTTTGGGGTAGACAATCTGAGAATATATGAATACTTGCAGTACTGAAAGAGAGTTTAGTGGAGGGTGTGCAGTGGCTCCGAAAATATCTTCTATTTTGAATAGATTTTCAAATTAAATGCAAAAATGTTCTGTACCGTATGTACTGTAATTTGAATTTTGTTTTAATGACAGCAGCACCCACATTTAACATTGGTTGCACTGTATGCATTTTTATGAAGCTTTGAAAACATAGATTTTTTATTTGAACCGCTGGTTCGAAGCATGTAACTGTCTATTTCAGAAAACAAGGCTTTGTTATGTTCTAGGCTACGTTCCAGTCTGTTTTTTATGCCCTTCATTTGCAAACTCCCCTTCATCCTGTCCACTTGGATCTATGTCATTGATTACATCGCATGAGTACCCACTTCTGGCAGAACCCTTGCAAAGGGCTGAACTGTAATGTTCAAAACCCTTAATCACTTAAAATTTGCAATAAAGTCGCTTTACTGCTTAAAGCGACTTTGAATTAGTTTGTTGCAGCATTCTATATGTAAATAGTTAAGCTTGAACTGTTATAAATGGAAAAATATATATATTATAGAGTTCTTTGGGGTGGGGATAAATTAAACGTGATTTGTGATGAAGTCATAATCGTCCGTTTTGCATAATCAAGTGGAACGCACTTCAAGCGGTGAAGCGTGTCTTAAAGTGAGAAGGGTGTTCCTGCACGACTGGAGGAGCAGCAGTTTCAGGACCCTTAGTTTTAGGACCCTAGTTTTTTTGTGACAGCGCCATCCACTAACCTGGATCACCAAAAACACTGATAAAAGATTTAGTGATTGCATATGGTGATTGCATTATTTTATCTGAGTTATTAGTTCAATTTATGTAGATTAATCAATATACAGTATAATTCAAGAAACCAAGATTTTGAAGATTTCCAATTTGATTTCCAGTTGTTTAAAAATATGTATATATAAATATTTTTTTCATTTATAACAATTCTTTATAATTTGTTTAAATTGTAATTCAAAGCAAGTACTGCACACTTTGTAATTAACATCTGATGCATTTTAAAAACAAAATTACATAAAAAAAAACCTCTCTCCAAACTATGTACAAACATTACTACACCAGGGTCCTCGATTTGCGTTCCTAAAACAGCAGCTGCCATTACATCACCCGGTTGGTAGATGGCGCTGTCACAAAAAAACGAAGGTCCTGAAACTGCGGTCCTAAAACTGAGGGTCCTGAAACTGCTGCTCCTCCAGTCGTGCAGGAATATACTGTTGGGGGGGCTTAAAGTGGAGTAGAGCGCAGCCCTAGTGTTGCGAACAATTTTTTTTTATTTAATGGTCAGCCACTAGGGGGCATCCAACCTTGATGTGATAAACTAATACACTAAACCAGCGATGCCCAACCCTGCTCCTGGCGATTGACTGTCCTGCAAAGTTTAACTCCAACTCTAATCAACCACACATGCCTTTAATTTTCAAGCGATCCTAAAACACATCATTAGTTGCTTCAGGTGTGTTTAATTAGAGTTGGCGCTAAACTTTGCAGGACAGTCGATCGCCAGGAGCAGGGTTGGGCACACCTGCACAATGAACCAATGTCTTAATTGGTAATTGAATTGATCAAATTTGACCAGCATGTTTTGCTAGCATGTGGTGTTTTGAGCGGTTTACAAAGTTATTTTGTGAATCAATTAATGGTGTAATTAAATTTCAAAACGCTAAATTTTGTAGAACTGGGCACTGCTTTGTGAAGCTTTGCAGCTTTTGTTTCACGTCAGTGTCATGTGATGTCAGCAAACAAGATTTTGTTACGTCATATCGTTTAGAATTTAGATCATTTGCCATTAGGGGGCATTGGCACTAAAGTGCAGCCTTGTCTAACATATCTAATGGTTTTAACGAGTGCTGTCAAACAATTAATCACAATTGGATGCAATTAATCGTGATTAATCATTTGACAGGGCTAGTTTTAGCTGATCTTTTGTCATTTTTAAAATGTAGGTTTGTCTCAAAGGGGAGTGAATTGACAATTAATTGTCTCTACTTGGCCTGATTAGACAAGACCTTCTATAAACTTACTAAACAAACAGTACAGGAACACAAAAGATGCAGCTTCATGTTTCATGGCATTTAATCACTTGTAACTCAATAGGTTATACTTTAATGAAAACATTTGAAAGTGGTTTGTAAAATAACTACATGTGTTTGGGCTGAGTTCTCATTAACTATGGACATACTGGTCCAGCGGGTTCAACTAGCATGTGGTGTTAAGCACTTAGAAACAATGAATAAATTGGTACAATTGATTCCAATTCCAATTGTTTTGAAAAGCTCAGTTTTCCTAGTGCTGGGCACTTTTCAGGTCACTGCTCATGAAACTTTTTATGGACTCGCCAAGTCACGTGACTTTAGAAAATTAGATTTTATGTTAGGTTTCAAAGCTTTTTTAGAATTTGGATTGTTTGCCAGTAGGTGGCAAAGACCTTAATTTGAACCCATGTATCAGTGATCCTTTAATTCAGCAGTTCTCAGTTCCAGTCCTGGGGACCCACTGCTCTGCACATTTTGCATGTCTTCCTTATTTTTAACACACCTGATTGAAATGATCAGCTCGTTAGAAGAGAAAATAACATAACTAATGATCTGACGATCTCATTCAGGTGTGTTAAATAAAGTAGCCATGCAAAATGTGCAGAGCAGGGGGTCCCCAGGACTGGAATTGAGAACCACTGCTTTAATCGATAGTTCTACACGAAGCTTGTTTCAAATCAGTGTTTCACAGCACAAATATGTAATTTCAACAAACAAGGCTTCATTATTACATGATTTTATTTTGATGCTTCACTGGAGAGCATTGAAATTGCAATCGTATAAAAAACGATGTCTTATGTAGTTTTAAATGATCTAAAGGTGGTTTTATAATGAGGTTTTATTACTGAACAGGTGTGTGTGATAGTTAATCATCTCAAATTAGCCATAATTAGCAAGCTTTCTCAATAAACTCACAAGAACTATAAATTAATAAAATGAACACAAATTTAAATGTTTCTACATTAGTCACCTATTCAAGCTTAAGACGTTACCTAGCGTAACAAAGATGTGTTTACTAATAACATTCTATATACACACTATACAAATCTATAATGTGTGGAATATTAAGTATATAATATATAACAATTAACATTTAGTATGGAATTTCTCATTAAGGTAAAACAATAATTCCAGACTAAACAAATCTCAACACATGATTTCATTGCTGTATACAAGAAATCATCCACAACATCACAAATATGACTTATAAGCAAACTACAGCTATGACAACCCAGGACTACTCTTTCGGCGCTATACACCTAAATGAGGGTAACCACAAAAATGAAACCTGCGTTAATACAACACATTCTAAAAGGTTTCATAAGCGCCCTCCCAAACCGTTTCACACAAGGTCTGGAGCCTGCTGCAAGGCACACTGCATAGCTATGTTATTAAATCCTTTAAAACTCAAAAATGCTCACACTTATAACAGAACCTAGATCTACTTGTTTTCATTTAACTGAAGTGCTTTCACACATACTCTTAACAGTAATTCACAAATTGCATCAAAAACACTATACTTTTTATAGTACAGCTGATTTGTGTGGTTTTTTATTGAACCACAAATCACAGTATGTCAACAACATAGACAACACTTCCCGTGTTATGATGTCATGTTCCGTTATTAAACAGTTGACATTTAAGGGGGAAACAAACACACAAGCAATACAGCTCAGCATGTCAACCCAGGACTACATTCACACGCTACAGACCTCAGTGAGGGTAACCAAACAAATTCTAAAACTTCAGTTTCTCATGAATGCTCTCCTAAACCCGTTTTACCCAAGGTGTGTATGCAGCCCAATTTGAAGTGTTTTATAAGTGTTTTTATTTGAAAAACTCTCATTATTACTCACACCAAAACCTAAAACTGTCATTTTTAGTTTTATAGCAGTATAAAAATGTTTTTTTAATTAACACTTAAAAACTGCACACTTTCTATCATAGTTGCATGATATTCATATGGCTGTTTATTTAAAACAAGGCACAATATATTGTGATGTCATGTTCCTTTGTCACATTGCTGGAACGTTTAATTGACATCATACATGACACTAAACTTACTCTTACTGTTTCATGCTAGCAATGTAACTGAGTTTGTCAACCCAGCACTACACCTTCGGCTCTAGAGACCTCAGTGAGGGTAACCACACAAACGCAAGGTGCATTAATGAACACTCTCCCAAACTGTTTTACACAATTTAACTCTTTTCTGAGCCTGCCACAGGGCATGCTGGGTATCCAGCTGCACTGCAAAGCATTACTCATTACTGCAGCTATTTCATGTATCCCAGAAATCTCATATTTATTAGTACTATCAACAACTAGTTAATTTTATAACACATTAAACGAAATGTTACATTATCAACCGTCATGAACTGAATCAGAACATTTTAGAATATGAACGCATCAAAGCAGTTCATCCCATGCATACACAAGTACTACTTTGTGTGACATTAAACCAGTAGAAGATTTAAATGCAGATGGAATCAATGAATGGCAACCCAGCACTACACTGTTGGCAATATATATTTCAATGAGGGTAACCACTTCAACCCAACCTGCAAATTCTATACTTCTAGACTACAGATTCTATAAACACCAACTTATTTTACACAGTACAAGACATTAAGGCAAGAATTCAGTGCTAATTCAATCTCTTCTGAGCCTGCTGCAAGGCATGCTGGGTAAAGGATTCATTTTTGTTGTTTTACATCTCAGAATGGCCGCTATTGTATTTCTGTGAACACTGAATAGAAATAGTTTCTCTGTGAATATGGAGAATTCAGATTAAGTTGGTATCTTGCAGCTCTTTCTGCACACACAGATAAATGCCTGCTTAGATTCAGGAAAAAGGGTTTTCCTCCTTCTTAGATTGATTCCTCCTTTCACTTCAGCTTGTAATGGGGACTGGCTGACAGCCCCCATAAAAGCAACCCTAATGGTGTGCTAATGACTGATCCATGAAGCTGCTTTTGTGCAAGTCCACCAGGCCACTCACACACACTACAAGGGAAAGTGTTGAGCATTAAATCACTATCACATGTTAATTTAGGCGCATTACACAAAATCTGTTAGCGACGAACACAATCCGGCTCATTGTTTAGCAGTTTGAAGGCATTGAGCTGAGTTCGAGGCTGAGTCGATATAAAACACGAGCCCACCGCGACAGGCCCGGGGGTTTCACATTGTTTCACTTTTAGTTGAAAAAAACGTAGCCTTACATAACTCATGTAAGCATTTTTTAATCACCCAGTCTATGTACTTCTTAATGGCAGTCATCAAAAATCATTTTCCCACATGTGTTTAATCTACTGCAGTCAACATAATGATCCAATCTTCCTGGGCTGAATTAAACTCGCGAAAGATTGCTGGATAAACTGTGATCTAATTAAGCAAATCTTCAAATGCAGATTTTTAAATCATAGCGAAACTCACTTAAATGAAAAGGCACTGATAGAGAAAACTCAGTTAGGTCGGCCTTATTTTGGATTTAGTCTTTTCTTTGATGCATATGCTGCGGATCACCTGGTTTCTTGTGGTTCGTAAACAGATTTGAAAGGCATGGCTTTAATTGTGGGTTTTGCGTCTTTGGTGTAATGCATTCAAACTTGACTCCAGCCACAGACCATAAACAAGAGAGGCAAACTCATTAGCTTGTGGAGAGTTTTTTATGAGAATTTTGCATTGAAGCACTAAGTTTTTCAAGCCTCTGTCTGTTTGCATCTGTTAGAGAAACGTTTCTGATGCATTATGTGGTTTTATTTTCTCACATTACATTCAATTCACATATGCAATTAACACTGACTGATGAGCCTTAACTTGAAGAAATATTTCACACAAAAATGAAAAGTGTTGTTATTTACTAACCCTCATGTCGTTTCAAACCTGTAATTCTTTATTCATTGTGTGGAATGCAAAAGATTTCTATTGAAATATAGTTGGAAGTGCCCAAAACGGTGAGTTAGAGTGTAAATTTTCTTAATACAAATATATTGTGCACGGTCAAAAGAATGTTTTATAAATATCATTCATTTAAAAAGTGTAAAAAGGTGACATTTTAGAACCTGAACTAACCTTTTTTTTGTCCAAACGTCAAATTGTTAAAATAAAAATAAGCAGTAAAGCAGTTTTAAGTGTTCAAATACTGTTATTATTCAACACACTGAAAAAAAATGCTGTAGAATTTACTTTGGATCACTTTTAATAGATAGAATAACAAAAGAATAATTAAACATATTTTTAAGCAGAATTTAAGTAGAATCTGAATCAATATTTTATTGTGATAAATCAGGACTGTTTTAATTAGAACTGTAATAAAATAAAATAAAAAAATAAATAAAAATTATATAGTGTAGACTACAAAACAATGGTGTAGAAACTATTTATTTCATTTCATACTAGTAATTTTACAAACAATTACAAAGAAACTGCACGTAATAAATTGAATTAAAAGTGTAATTTTGGAGTATTAAAACTGAATCAATATTTTATTGAAAAATATACTCCAATAATCTTTATTTGCAACTTTGAAAAAAAAAACACGGTGTATATATATATATATATTTTTTTTTTTTTTGTGTACTTCATAATGTAATGTGCCACCCTGAAAAGTCTGGCTTTATGCCCCCCCAAAAATAATAATAATAAATTCATAATTGAATGTGTATTATATAATGAGGAAATATGCAATGCTTCACAATGCTTTTTGTCCTTTTTAGAGCTTGACAGCCTGCAGAGACATCAGAAACACCTATATACAGTCAATAAAATGCTCTCTGTGTATTTAGAATCAAATAAACATATCCCTTGTGTGGATCGCACTCTGTCACATGCTTTTTGGGTTGTATCACTGTATCCCTGTATCGTGTACAAAGCATTCCCCTTCCTCAGCTGTTCTCCTCAGGGACTCATTCCAACCTTTTCTCACAGAGATCTCGTCGTTGTGTGAGCTCCGGCGGCTCTGCTTCAAACACGCCTCGTGGTCATGAGATCGCAGGCTGATTGTGTCGGCTGGGTGTGTGAGCAGATGCACGTGCGTCAGGACCCCGTGCTGTCCTACAGGACGCCCGAGTGACGGCGTGGGAATGTGGGCTGTTTGATCCACTCTCAGCCTCTCTGCTTTTGTGAGTACAAAAAGAGTCAATGCATTGATCCAGGCTAGATATAGGGCGTGAGGCTTTGTATTGAACTAATGCCCAGTGCACTGGCTTAATGTGGAGGCGAGATAATGGTCACGCTGTTGTTTCAGTGACAGACTGTGCTGCATGTCAAAGATGGACACAGCCGAAAAAAATAAGTGTGTCAGGACAGATGGGTAAATGACTCCAGCCACAGAGTCACACAAAAATGCCTTGTTTATATCAATTTCTGTCACATATAAAAAGATAATGGTCAGCTGGTTATTAAGGCAATATTTAAAATTGTGTGGCACTAAAGGGTTTTATTTTGCAATAATGATCAGCTGACTGTACATTCATATAATAATAATAAAAAAAGAAAAATAAGCATGCACTGGTATTTGAAATAAATATTTTAGTATTTTGACGAGTATTTTGTATATATATATATATGTGTGTGTGTGTGTGTTTTAAATCAAAATTCAAATAAATGTTTATAAATTGTGTATTAAAAGAAATGAATTAACAATTATTTATACAGTGTGAAATAATATAGTGTCTGTGTACTTTGCCAAAAATGACATTCATCTTTATTATTAACTGTATACATTAATAATTAGAATAAAAAATAAATAAATATAGATATTATATTAAATTATAGATAATGATTTGTAATAATAGAAACACAAAATATGAATATCATTATTTAAAAATAACACATCATGCATGCCTTTAATAGTGATTTGTATTTTTTTAAAAATGTAAATGGCCATAGAAAATTTGACACTTAAGCGTTCAGAAAGGAATATACAAAAAAATATATTTTTCAAAGTTGTAAAGTTTATTGGAGTATTTACTATTTTAGTTATCCTACTTTAAATATTCCCATTTAATTCAATGTTTTATTTGCCACATGTGGTTCAGTACCCTAAGTTATGGGAATAAAATGTCCCCACAAAAATGCCAGTAATGCAAATGAGGATATTGCTTAAAATGAGATTATGATTGATTAAAATGATAATGAATAGCAAAGTCCTGGTACATTTTGGAACGTTTTTAAAACCAGGACTCATATGTGGGTTAATGTAGACATTCATCTTCCGATCTTGTGCTTTAAAAGCGCGGCGTTTTCACACAGTGGTTTTATATTTTTAGTCAGTAATGTGGAAGACCCACAGTGTTCTGTTCATGTCTGTCAGTGTCTACATCAGTTGGAAGGATTTCCCCTTTTAAAACAGCTCAATAAGCATTTGAGGTCCATCCATATCCCAGCAGATAACGATCTTTGCTAAGAGCTGTGTTCTTCAAAGGCCTAAGACAAGATTCAATTATTTCTTTAGTTCAATTTACTTACGGATATAATTAATTTTTTGGTTTTCAGTTCGGACGGGCTATGGTGGCCAACCAAGAGGCACAAAGGTAGAGATAATCATTCAGGAAAGCTTGGTTTCACTGTTCGACCACTTCAGACACTAAAATTAGACAGCTTTTTATTCCTGGATTGAGAAGAGATGATTTATAATCATCCTTTTGTCTACATTCCTCTCTTTGCAGTTGTTCCAGTTTTCACACAGGAAAAGTTATAGGCTATTTCAGTCCATTAACGTTCCTTTGTGACAACTTTCCCCATGCATGGTGTGATATAACGTGTGAAGCTCCTAAATGGAACTAAAAGATTGCAAAGCGTTTATCCTTGTCAGTTCTCAGAAAAGAGCATTAAAGTGAGTTCTGGCATATGAGTTCTTATCATGGGACGTCGGTTTTGGCATTGACCTCACAAGACCTCACAGATCAGGATTTGATGTCAGTGGTTTAGAGTTGTATTTTTATTCTCATCCTTCCAAACCTCCTTTAATTTAAGGCAAAGGGCCAAGCCTAACAATCCCACAGCGCAGCAGACGAGAGAAAGTTATCATCGGGCCATAAAATGTAGCCTATAAATCTGGTCTATATGGCTGCTCTTCAATTACCCCAGACGAGCCAGAAATTACCCTCATGTCAACCTGTTAGCACCTGATCCAATCCAGAGGTGGAGACATTTGCAGCGCCAGCGATAATGAGTATCATCGTCTCTGTCTTCCCACATCAAACGGAGACTTCACCTTTAGCTCTTTAATCGTCATGTGCGGCGTTCATGCCACTAGTTAACGCAAAGCCCCATCTCTTTTGAAAGAGTTATTTTCATAGGGCCCGGCGTTGACCTGAAGAGGCAAAAATATTTAGGATGATCCCAATGGTCTTTTTCTTTGCTGCTCAGAAAGGCCACAACAAAAAGACGATGGCGGTACATTGACCGAATGCGCTCAGAGCAAAATTGTAGTGTAAAGCTGATAGCGACTCAACAATGGCACTAGATGAGTGTCTCTTTTGCGGTAAGAGGGCCCAGTCACAGAAAGGACAGATCTTATCAGCTGATGTATCTGAAGTGAAACCGCGTTCTTCATGTGTGGCCTAGATATGCGTTTATCCTCTCTCCATCTTCGCTCTTGAATCTTTGTGACGGAGAATGAGATGCGGATGCACTTGAGTGATAACCAGTGCATCTTTGTGCTCTTATCTTCAACTTGTCAGCAAGTCAAGTCAACCAGTGCATTTTAATAACTGGTAAGATATGTGACGGATAACTGCCAGCTTTGCAAACTCCTTCTATGATGAATTAGGTTTATGAGTCTGTTTGCTTTGCTCTAAACCCTTTTTAAATAGTTCATGGCTGCGTCACTGTTTCCCATACAGAGCTAAGGTGTGGTAACTTTAGTGGATTTTCTTTGCAATTTGAAAAAATATGTGGAGATACTCAAATTCTGTTCTGTAGTCAAAGGCGGGCTCTTACTATTCTGTCAGGCTTACTTTTTTTGACTTGGTTACAAAACATCAAGAAGAAGTTTTCTTACCTTCTGTAGGCATATGCCTTCTATTATGCATAGTATGTGAATGCATAGTATACATAAACCTGAAAAATACTCAAATAATCTACTAGTTCTGCTGAGATTGTGAAGTGTGAATGCAGTGAACAATTTACCCATGTGGCTATGCATTGGAGAGGAGTCAGGGAACAGCCGAGAACTGATTCGTTTACTTCCAGAATATGAATTTACTCACCTCCATGTCACCAACACTCTTAAAAATAAAGGTGCTTCAAATGGCTCTTCAGATGCCATAAATGAACCATTCAGCCAAAGGTAATTTAAAGAGCCGTATCTTTTGTACCTTATTATAATTGGAAGAACCTTCTTTTGCAAAGGTTTTTTTTTTTTTGTGAAACAGAAAGGTTCTTCAAATGTTAAAGGTTCTTTATGGAAGCATTTAGACAAAAAGGTTCTTGAATGGCATTGTTAAGCACCTTTTTTTAAGAGTGAAGATGTTCATGGCTTTAAACCAGGATTTGTTCTCCACATGTGAGCCATGTCCAAATTGCAGTTTAAAAGCAGCTTCAGTGCATCTTATCTAGCAAAACGATCAGACATTTCCTTAAAAAAATGCACTTTTTAACTACAAATGGTAAGTATGCACTAGCTCGAATCTCATTGGAAAGGTCACTCTGGATAGGCGGACGAACTGACCCAAGATATCATGCAAACAATCTCAAATTCATAAAAATCTTTTAAAACAGCTGATATTTTTTACCCTTTGAAGCAAAGTACACAGAACTAAGCATGCGTCTTACCCAACGTGATGACATAATGTGTGAAGTTGAGCTAGTGCAAGACAAGCATTTGTGGTTAAAAAGCTGGGATGGAGTAGAGCCTTTTGAAGCTGTACTGAAACTGTTATTTTGGACATTTAACCTGTTGGCAGCTACTGAAGTCCACTAGAGAAAAACCCTAAAATGCTTTCCTCAAAAAATGTATTTCTTTGCGACTGAAGAAAGAACAGCTTGGATGGCATGGAGTGAGTAAATTATCAGGAAAATCTTGTTCTGGAAGTGAACTAATCCTTTAAAAGCACATGAAGAGAATCTTCTCTTTGCTTCATCTCATGTCTTCGGTGAACTGAAGCATGAGCAACAACAGGCGGCGAGCGTGACCTGTACCGTTCCTCCCTCTGAAAGGACATCAGGCCAGACCCTTCCCTAATGCTCCTCAGCCTGTTTCACTGAAGCAACATATGTCTGCAGAATTAGTCCTGTTATGAGCAAGAATTCATGCTTAAGGTCGATGTTTGATGCAGCAGAACTGAGCGTGAATTGGACTTTATTTTCCCAATAACATTGCTAGGCCTGACTTACATTTTGATCTATCCAAAGCTATCAAATGGCTTCAAAATGGATCGTTCACCCAAAAATGAAAACCTGTCAGTTTACTGACCTTCAAGTTGTTCCGAACCTACTGTATATGAATTTCTTTCTTCTGCTGGGCATATATACTAAAGAATACTGGCAACCAAACAGTAGCCATTGACTTCCATAGTATGGAAAAAATACTAAGCAAATCAATGCCTGTTGGCAACTGTTTGGTAACCAACATTCTTCAAAATATCTTCTTTTGTGTTCAGCTAAAGATAGAGACTCATACAGGTTTGAAACAATTGGAGGGCGAGTAAATGATGACAGAATCTCTAGTTTTGGATGAACAATCCCTTGAGCAGTAAGGATGGACTTTTGATGCTTTGGTATTCATCATATCTGATTGGCTCCAGTATCGACATTTTTAATACAGGAACATGTCCTACTTGGCAAAATCACAATAAGATAAGGAAGGGAGTGAGTAAAAAATGCTTAAGTGAAGACCGCAGGGCTTCTGGACATCTTTCATTGGCAGTGATGGATGGACGTGTCTCCTGCTGAGGACTGATGGTCATAGAGTGGAGCTGAGAGACATTTATTATTCCCTGATTCTGTTACAAGTCCATCCCAGCTGTTCCTCCCGTCCTCCAGCCTAAATGACAAGATCTCATACAATCAATTATAGACAGAAAATCTGATCTGTGGGCTGAAAGTGGTTGATATGTTTGTTTGCAGGCCACCTCCACAAGAGGGCAGACTGATTTCTGTTAAAGGCGTCTACGTGTGCCAGCGTTTGCATGTAGGCCTGTGTGTGTGTGGACGCTTTCACCCTTATAACGTGCCCCACACAGAGCGTTTGCTGAGGTTGGCAGTTTGTCAGTGCCATTGCTTAAGGCCCTGCAGCGCAGAGCGTAGAACCATTAAAAATAACGAGCTTTCCCTCACCATGGCAACCAAATAACTCCTCATCATAGCAGAGCGCACAATAGTTTTTACAAGAGCTTTTAATTTCAAACCCATCCAGTGAAAATTCCCATTGGAAAGCACCTTGGCATTTTCATACGCCAAACATTATGTTACGATTGTAGATGATACATGAAAACAGCATCAAGAGACTGTGGTATTGAAATGGAGGGGGAAAAACAGCATGGCTAAAAACTTGTGAGCTGAATTGATTGTGTGTTTATTTCAGTTGGCCGAGTCCCTCTCTGAAATGTTAAAACATTGGAAACATTGCCTCCGACGATTGCTCTCGATCTCTGTTGCCTGTCAGTTGTTGATAATTTAGCTAGTGGTTTCCACAGATCAATATGTTTTCCCCGCAGAGTGACACCAAACAGATTTGTGTACCATGTTCCTGCCATCACAGAGAAAATTTAGGACACTTGGATGCAGGAGTGAATCTCATGAAAAATAAAGGGAACACTAAAATAACACATCCTAGATCTGAATGAATGAAATATTCTTATTAAATACTTTGTTCTTTACATAGTTGAATGTGCTAACAACAAAATCACACAAAAATGATCAATGGAAATCAAATGTATTAACCCATGGAGGTCTGGATTTGGAGTCACACTCAAAATTGAAGTGGAAAAACACACTACAGGCTGATCCAACTTTGATGTAATGACCTTAAAACAAGTCAAAATGTGTGTGTTCAGTAGTGTGTGTGTATGTGTGTAGCCCCCACGTGCCTGTATGACCTTCCTGCAACACCTGGCCATGCTCCTGATGAGGTGGCGGATGGTCTCCTGAAGGATCTCCTCCCAGACCTGGACTAAAGCATCCACCAACTCCTGGACAATCTGTGGTTTAATGTGGCTTTGGAGGATGGAGCGAGACATGATATCCCAGATGTGCTCAATTGGATTCAGTCCTGGGGAACGGGCAGGCCAGTCCATAGCATCAATGCCTACGTCTCACAGGAACTGCTGACACACAAGTCTAGCGTTGTCTTGCATTAGGAGGAACCCAAGGCCAACCGTACCGGCATATGGTCTCACAAGGGCCTGTGTGTATATTTACCTGCAGGATCTCATCTCGGTACCTAATGGCGGTCAGGCTGCCTCTGGCGAGCACATGGTGGGCTGTGCGGCCCTCCAAAGTAATGCCAGCCCACACCATTACTGACCCACTGCCAAACCGGTCATGCTGGAGGATGTTGCAGGCAGCAGAACGTTCTCCACGGTGTCTCCAGACTCTGTCACGTGTGCTCAGTGAGAACTGAGAAGAGCACAGGGCGCCAGTGGCGAATTTGCTGATCTTGATGTTCTTTGGCAAATGCCAAACGTCCTGCACGCTGTTGGGCTGGAAGCCCAAGATCTGGATTGTGATCAAGCAAACCACACCCCTAATTATAACCCTCATGGAGTCTGTTTCTGACCGTTTGAGCAGACACGTGCACATTTGTGGCCTACAAACAACGCTAGGTCAAAGCAAGACCGAAGAGTTCTCACGTGAGACTGGGAATATTATTAAAAATGATGGCAAGCAAAAGAAGCTTGCCATGCAAATTGCATGTGCGCTCATTTGCAACGAAAATAAGATTATAGAGGAGAATATTTACCTTCTATACTTTCGTAACTCCTCCCCCAACATTCCGCTGGCCCTAATGTTGCTCTCTCATTGGCTGTAGGTAATCGCAGATGTTATTCAGTCAGAAAACATTTCACAGGGCATGATTTTGAATCGCCGACAGATTCAGATATCAGTATGCCAAATATCTCACGGGTGTCTGCGACATGTCGGCGATTCTCTCAGATCGCGTCTTTGTCAGTTCACGCTGTGTGATTGTCACTCGCATGGACGAGCAAAGATTCATTGGCGAGTCAAAATGGGGTCTAAAATCGTGCAGTCTGAACTCGTGATAGGTGGGCAGTTTGATTCCACAGAAGTGTGATTTGACTTGAGGTTAACATTGTGTTGTTTAAGTGTTTTTTGAGCAGTGTATATACAGTGTGTGTGTCCTGTATATATACTGTTTTTATATATATTTCCTTGCGATTTATTTTTAGGATGCAAAGTTAAAATCTAAATTTGAAGCAACCACAACTGCAGTCAGAATGCTGCCTATATATTTTATTTTCAGCCCAGTCGCACGTTTTTTTTTGTGGTGCGGGAACGATTCTTACTCGACTTTCGTGAATCCACCACGAATTTACGCATCCAATGGAATCAGAGTTTTACGATCATGCTGGAGTTACGAAAATAACAAAATATTCGTGTCCCTGACACGAATCAATAGATTTTATGCTTATTTCGTGATGTTGTCACGACCTGCCGTGCGACTGGGATTTTCTGATGAAAAAAAAAACTTAAAAAGAACAACATGTCACAATATATATATATATATATAATATTTATTTATTTATTAATATAAATATTGTCATGTAAATATTTTGGAAAATATATACAGGCATGTGTGTGTATTTATATATTCATAATAAATATAGACAGAACACACACACATTATGCAAATAAAATGTTTTATTTTGGATGCAATTAATCATGAATAATAGTTTGACAGCACTAATAACTGTATATATATGTATATATATATATATATATAATGATTAATACATTTATTTATTTTGGCATTTTAATGTGCTCATTTCACTTAAGGATTATATTAATTGAACAGCCTCATTTTATGTATTCAAAATATAATCTATTGTTTTTTTACTATTTTTATTTTGGGGTGAAATACAACCCAGACATTTCTGTGTGAGATTCATCCGTGAAGTTCAGCACATTACTCCAGTACTGCTTTGATGATTTGTTAACTTTAGTGCTTACTTCAGCCAAGCTTCACAAATCTGATAAATGTAGAGAAGAAGAGAGGACGCTGGGCTCTCAATGTCAACAACCGAATTCTTGTAAAAACAAGACAGAGAGCATTGTTTTTCAGTTCCAAACAAATTAAAAATCCAGACTAAAATGAAGACTGCGCTTGCTCATCGGTTGCTTACCACAGCTGACACTGAGGTATAAACAACATACCCCGTCCTGACAGATTTAAACATTGACCACCGTAGCTGAGGCACACAAAACACACTGCTCTCTGAGGTCAGAACTATGTGAAACATTTTCTGGATCAAGAAGCCAGAATGCAATCATTTAAGATGACTGGGAAAGAAACGTTATGACCCAATGCCTTCATCTGTCCTTTCTACTCTGTCCTTTGGGATTTGATGCTTGTTTAAAGCTTAACATCAATACTGTACCCTATCTATAATTCTTATAGAGTTTAGGCGATGAAGGTTAAGGATGAGAGACATAATCTAATCTGAAAGTCCGATACATAAAAAGAAACAGAGTGAGCACTTGTTTAAGGGGAAATAGAGGCCATGAGGCTGTTTATGTTTCTTATGAATGAGAGCCTGTGTTTTTATAAACTTTCCTCTACAAGTCCAAGCCCGACTGACCACAGATATTGAGCTGTAAAGCTGGTCTTTCAAGTACCGACTGAACAAAATCGATAGCTAAACAATATTTTTTTTAAATAAATGTATGCGTCTATAATTGTAATGGTTTTATACAATATTATCCAATAGGGAAGTGCAGTTATCATCTCAACCCCTTTTGAATACAAACATTGAATTTGGGGTCATCAAGCAAAACTTTTGTGCACAATTACTGCCATCTTGCGGTCAAAAAGATGAAGCGCACCTACTAAGAACGAAATGCATTCTAGTCGTTCACAGGAGTGACCCCAAAATATTCCTTAATATATTTTTGTAAAAATCCAAAAGCACGCCACAAAGTGAGAAAATATACCTGTGCATTAAGCATAACGCTTACAACCCCAATTCCAGAAATGTTGGGACGTATTTTTAAATTTAAATAAAAATTAAAAAAATTATGTAATTCCAAAATTGAGAAAACACAAAAAAGCTGTGCACCAAGTTGCCTTGAATTTTTAAGTTGTTTTTTTTACAGTGTAATAGGCTTGTTAAAATCACTAAATCCTATCTTTCATTTTTTTAAAGGGTTACAAGTTGATGGTTTGTAATGGTGTTTGTAGTGGAAACCATTAGATCAATCAAAGCTTTTATGACAGACTCAGACTCCATTATTAAGAACGGACAATACATAAATACAAAAAAAAAACATTCAAATTCATTCGAATTTCTGTGATGGTTTATATTGTTTTGTTTTGTTTTTCAGCAGCGAATTATGCAAGTTGTCTGTAATACTAATAATAATCACTTGGTAAAATGCTACCAAACAATTAAAATTATATATGTTACAGAAGAGAAAAGATTAGGCATTATGATGTAAGCTACATATATCAACACAAAATAATTAACTGAACAAAAATAATATAAATAATAAAAATACCTGGCCATAAAATAAACTAATAGCCCAAAAGGAGATCTTTTGTCCCGTAAGTTGTGGCTTCAACACATTCAGATTTTAATTTGATCTTTAAGGTGCTGACAAATTTGGTTAAAACATGTGCTATTCACTCTTATTCTTTTTGTGAAATTTTTGGTGCTTGGCAACTTTTAATTACTTATAATATTCTTACATATATAGTAATTGCCTTGGGCCATTACCTAAAAACATCTGGATTGTGATCCTTTTGATTCACAATTTTGATGATTATTTATTTATTTTATTTTTTTCGCCATATTTAAATATTTCTGCATGCTCCTCAATACGATGCAAATGTTTACCTTTTAAACCATAAAATCTTTCGTACCTTAATTGCAATAAACCTTTATTCATTAGTTTTATTTATTGATATTATTTCTTTATGATGATCTACCTCCTCACACTATGTGCCAGCACCCAATTTTTTACAGGTAACTCTGTATTGCGTCTTATATTATTGATGTGCTAAAAATCTTATATTATTGGATGTGCTGAAAGTAGTCCAGTTGATAAGCTTGAAAGTACTGCCACAGAATGGTCTCATGGGTTATTTTGCTTCTGCTAAATCATTAAATAAATATGATTTATATTGTTCTTTTTGCAGTTAACTTTAAAAAAAGAGAAGACTGTTGCTGCTCTACTTCTAGAATTATCTGAAGTTAGGCTAATGCATATATCTGCATGTACTTGGCTTATTTGTTTCCTCATTAATTATTTCTTTATATGTAGTTCCACTGAAGGCTGCAAAAAAGCTACAACCGAAGATACACACAGAAGAAATTACCAGCATTCCGTTGCAGTACTGAACCACCACACAGTAAGTTTTTGTTATTTCTAACTATCTATATCTTTTTGATCCATCGTAAACAGAGTGATTCTCTCAGTCTGTAGATCAGGATTCCTACACGTTTTATTTTTTTTTAAATACCACACTTATTCCATTTTCAGATGTCTAGACTTCAGTGGTGAAGGTAACGAATTACGACTAGTCACGTTACTGTAATTAAGTAGTTTTTTGCGTACTTGTACTTTTTTGAGTATGTTTTTAAAGGTGTACTTTTACTTGTACTTAAGTACATTTTGAGCAAAATAATCTACTTCATTAAGATTACTTAAATCATAGTCCATTACCGAGTATGCCCACATTTTTATTTGATAATCAAAACATTTCGTGCATTTCAGTAGCCAATAAAGATATCCAATCTTAAACGGAAAAGCATTGACGTCTAAAAGCAGGAAAAGCTGATGAAGAACATTCTAACCGTAGCTACTTCTTTATGTTTATGTCTATGGCGATTCATGCACGTATGTGTTACTTCACAGTGGTGGCGGCCTGACCAGGACACAACAGTTAGAATATCAGCACTTATTATAAGTTTACTGTAGAGATTCAGGATATCGGTGCCTTGAAAGCAGAATTCATGAAGATCTCGCTCATCTTGTACATTTAGCAAATTTTAAACAAAGAAAAAGTTACATATTGCTGCAGAAAACTGGCTAACGCACAGAAATGAACTGTCATCTCACTCCGATACTGTGTGTGCACACTGTGCAGTGTAAAAAGTTATCAACCAAATAGATCCATGCCTGCCTGGTGGAAATGCTACTGGAAATTGTATTGGCTGTAAGTGAAATGCACCAGAAAGTGTTTCAATCAAACTTTAATTTCTTTACAATGTAATGCTTTGGAATGGGATATTTGTTTGATTTGTATATGTAAATATCCTAATCTCTCTTCCGCAAGAGGAAGCCCGCACAGACATTAGGTCAAAGCCATCTGATATGTCATTTATCTAAAACAATATGAATAGCTCTTGAGTTAAATCACTGCAGTAAATTAAATTGAGTCAATTTTTTAATAATAATATTTATAATTTTACTGTCTTTTTAAAAAAAATTCAATTCAGTTTGAAATCATTACTCGTTGTGCTGTAAGGTTTTTTGACACAGTTACCCTATTTTAAAGATACAAATACACAGAATGAGCAAACGTTCAAGAGAGATTTTTGTAATGATATTTGATCAAAATGTATACTAATATAAATATGAAAATCTGTTCATCATAGAAAGTGAACATGTCGTTTTAGAAGACTTAAACCACTCAAAGCTTAAAATAATGAACGCCTGAAAAAAAACGGCATGGACAACAAATATTATTGAGATATTAAAATACCTATATGGCAGTATACATTGTGTAGTAGTTTTTCCAATGGTACTGAAAATGATTAAGCTTGTCATGAAATTAAAAATGACACTACTTACTTTTTTAGTGCACTACTTACGTTTTTCACGTAATAATAGGCTACTACTGAAATGATTTTGCATTTGCATATTGTTGATCACACATATTCCAAACCTTGAATTTTATATTAATCGTTTCAAGTTGATTAAAAACCTCCACTATTCGGCCCAAACACTTCATGCTCTATAATTTCCGGAAACGTTCACGTCACTCCTGAGAACGCAACAGTATCAGTCCTGCTGTGATGCAGATGTTGACCGCCAGAGGAAGCCGGTGACCACATACATTTTTACGTTTAATGCAACAAATAGAGCTTTTTAAAAATATGAAATACTGAAATAAGCAACACGTTTTAAGTCTGAGTGTTGCAATTAAGAGCGCTTCGTCGCATCACTGTGCAGTTTCCCATCCGCTCCACTAGGAAGCGTAGGCTGGATTTACGTTCCATCTCTGCAAACAACATGGCACCTTCATAATAGTCGCCGAAAACATTTGGAACATTTTACTTAAAAGTACAGTTTCTGCAGATGGATGACAAACTCGTATATCACATATTTCATCCCAAGAGCAAAAACAACCGACACGCGCTGCGATAAAGTGAAGGAACCGACTGTCACGCGACGCACCTGTGAGTAACTTTACGCATTAGTGTTTTTCTCTAGTAAATTAACTATCACGCATTATAGTGCAGTCCGCGTTTGTTTCTGATAACGTTATGTTAAAGTGGAGCTTATTTTGCTTGCTAGATGTTTGCCTAGTGATGCTGCTATTTCTTTGGCTGACACTGTCAATCAACAAGTGTTGTGAACATAAGGAGATGGTTCATATACGCTATGAAGTAGGATAGACCTGAATGGAATATGGCTTTCATCTGCTGATGTTATAATTATCTATATATGCTTTCGTTATAGTAAAAGACTCTTTAATATTATGATCAATGCCAATCTATTTTATTAGCCATGATTTTATCTTGTTTGGATCCTTACACCACTACAGAAGCATGTGGACAGATATAATGCACAGGTAGCTAATGCTTATGTCTGTGTTTATATTCCAGTTTCATGCGGCCTATAAACTCCATTTGAGAGAATTAGTTCAGGGACTGGCTAAATAGAAAAAAAAATGTTTTAAGGTAAAACATAATGCTTGTTTATAGCTGTCAGATCTTGATTATTAAAAAATCTGTTAATTTAATGCAATAGTAACTTAACTATATATTATATAGTTAATATTTAACTTAATTAAATGAATGTTATTAGTGAACAGTGTTAAAAACAAACAACAACAAAAATAGTCACTTAAACTGTTTATTAACCCTATAACTTTTAATGAGTTCAGGGACTGGCTTAAAAAATAATTCTTATGGATTTCTTACAGATCTCGATTATTGAAAGGTCTGTTGATTTGATGCAGTACTAACTAGACTAAACGAAATGAAAGTGTTAAATGTCCAAAGCAAGGTAAATTTTTGAAAGTCAAAATTATTCAAATCTTAAAAAGCTTAAGAAACATAGGAATGTGTACTATAGAGTAGTCAATACTTAAGGGACAGCTTTTTTACCCCCAGTTTCACAGACAAGGCTTAAGCTAGTCCCAGATGAAAATATCTTGCTCTGACATATCTTAAAACATCTCAGTGTCATTGTTCTGTGTTAAGATGCACACCTGTAATATTTTCTTAAAGGCATTTTTGTAAAAGTTGCTTAAATATCTTAATTTAACTAATGCCTAGTCCTGGCTTAAGCTAAGCATCGTTTGTGAAACCGGACCATAGATACTTTTAAATCCTGGTTTTTATTCACTCATTCATTCAGTGTCCTGAATGTCCTGAAATTGACATAAATGTTTTGCTGATTTTAGATTGTAATTTTTTTTTTTTTACCAAAACATGCATTTTCCTTTCCCTAAATTGACAATAATGAATACAAAAATAATAATAATGAGATAAAAAAAATTTGGAGTTTATTTTATCTATTTTCTCTTTTTTCTTTTTTTTCTTTTTTTTTTTTTTTTGGAAACCTGTGCCTTTTGTGTTTTCCTCAAATAATACAAATGAATATATGTTCATGTGAGGCACTGATGGTCCAGTGGGCAGAGCTGATGGCGTGAGATCTAAAGCTGGCATCAGAGACCTGGGTTCAAATCCCCCCTCTGCTGCAGATTTAATTCGTTTTCCCGATTAAAAAAAAAAAAATCCTTTTTCTGAAAAAAAAAAACCTTTTTCTGTACTATTTCTCTTAGCTCCGCCTCTGCTTTCAACTCCGCCCTCTCACTGTCTCCACCTCTCTGACTGTCTCCACCTCTCTTTCCAGCTCCGCCCTCTCACCATATCCGCCCTTTCACCGTCTCCACCTCTCTTTCCAACTCCGCGCTCTCACCGTCTTCACCTCCGCCCTTTCGTTCAGCTCCGACCTCTCACCATCTCCGCCCTTTCGTTCAGCTCCGCCCTCTCACCGTCTCCACCTCCGCCCTTTCGTTCAGCTCCGACCTCTCACCATCTCCGCCCTTTCGTTCAGCTCCGCCCTCTCACCGTCTCCACCTCCGCTCTCTCACCATCTCCGCCCTTTCTTTCCAGCTCCGCCCACCATATTTCACATGTTTCTTTGCCAGGTAGTCCGTGTTGCTTATGGCTGTGTAGCCAGTCTGTTTCATTGTCCACCATCTGTCTTCACCGCCACGCTCTGATGTACCGCCCCAGGTACTTGTTTCTTTGGTGTGCCCCCAGCACACCGAGGTGGGTTTTGAACCCAAGCCTTTCCCGTAACCTTGTCCGCAACCAACGTGTGTTCACCACTAGCGCCATTGTGGCTTTCACACTGAGAGTTATCTTTTGGGGTGCATTGTAGGATTTAATCAGTGATGTAACATAAGCAATAGTTGGATTTGAACTCAGGTCTCCAAGATTAAAGCGCAGTACTTTAACCACTGAGCTACTAAGTCAGCTGTGGTTGAAGATGTTTCAGTAGGGTTTTATTGAGTTTTTAGAAATGTAAAATAAGAAAGAGTGGGATTTGAACTCAGGTCTTCAAGATCACAGTGCAGTATTTTAACCACTGAGCCACTGAGTCAGTTATTTTTGTTGAAGTTTGAGTAGAGTATTAGTAAGTTCTCAACAATTTAAAATAAGAAATAGTGGGATTTGAACTCAGGTCTTCAAGGTCAAAGAGCAATATTTTAACCACTGAGCCATTGAGTCTGTTAGCTTTAGGTATGCTTTTTTTGAAAGTGTTTTGTAATATTTGAGCTCATATATGTCATATATATCTTTAATTATATAAATATGTGGCTTTTACCATGTGGTTGTCCATTTATATAATTCTTTACAAGGAGTGGGGTCATTTGAAAACCTTTGTTCAATTTACTGAAAACCTAACAAGCAGTTGTGAGGCTTGAACTCAGGACTCTTACATTTAAAAAAAAAAAAAAGCCAATGCTCTACCCCTGAGCCACTGAGTCTGGTTTGCACAGTTTTGATCTTAGAGTGTGTATGCTTAAATACGTGCCATATCTGTAAAATAGTGCTCAGGGTCTGAGCAGATTTATGCACTTTTTATTGTCAGAGGTTTTGAAAATGTAAGCAGTAAAGCAGCTTTAGGCTTTAGTTTAATTGAAAAAGTGAGAGTGGGATTTGAACTCAGGTCTCCAAGGTTAAAGTACAATACTTTACCCAACGAGCCAATTGAGTTCTGTGGTGTTTTAGGTTTTAGGTTTCAGGTGGAGTTTTATTTTTCAGTTCTCAACAATTTAAAACATGCAATTGTGGGATTTGAACTTGTGTCTCCCAGAGGACACTGCAATGTTTTATCACCTGAGCCATTGAGCCTGCAGATTTGAGTGTGTGGTGTAATATTTGAGCTGATTGAACTCATGCCTCAATCAGAGCCTCATCTTTGATGAGACACTAGTCAACATTTGAAGTGGATCATAAAAGTTCATAAACGTTGTCTTAAGACAAGAATGGGTTTTGTTTTTGGTTTTAGGACAACTTTGATGAAAGGTTTTGATCCACTTCAAATGTTGACTAGTGTACAGTATATTCAAATGTGGCTTCACCGTGTGCTTGTCCATTTAGACAATTCTTCACAAGGAGTGGGGTTGTTTTGTCCATAGTTCAATTAGGACGTTTTAAAACCAGTCAGCGCAAGTTTTTTTTTGTTGAAACAGCTCAGATCTGCTTAGACATTTAGTATAGGACTAGGCTTAAGCCTTGTTTGTGAAACCAAGGTCAATTAAGACATTTAAGTCCTTTTTATAAACATACTTTAGAAAAAAAGCATTACTGGTGTGCATCTTAATACAAAACAAAGACACAGACATGTTTTAAGATCAGTCAGTGCACGTCTTTTAGTTTAAATAGTTCAGATTTACATTCAGTCTAGCTTACATTTAGTCTACAAGCTTAAGCCTTGTCTGTGAAACTTGGGGTATGAGTTGTAAACAAAGTTGATAAAAAAAACAAGAGTGGGAGTTGACCTCAGGATCAAGATTAAAACAACATACTATCACCTGAGCCACTGTGATTGATAAATTAAATTAATAGCATTTATAATGCCATTTATGAGCAACAATGTTATCAAGAATTCACAACCTCTTTTTTCTATCTTTTTATGGACAGAAAACTAATTAGTATGCACTGAGTGCTACAATATCACTTCTAGATCAGCAAGTCAGCCCTTTATCCACAGGCTTCGTCAATATTCATCTCAGCTTGATCAACTCATTCTGAGCTATTGCTTCACATCAGGAACACAGAGACAGTGTGTTTGCCATGAGATTTTACAGGTGAGATACTGAAATGCATTAAAGCTGAAATATTCACTCATTAAAAACATGCAATAAAACAATCAGACTTAAGATTTCTTTATTACATTTTGGCATGTACAACTTCAAGAGTCATCCAGAGTTCATCGACCACCTCTTCTTTTCCCGTAAGTGAAGGCACAAATGACAGGAACTGGTAATCACTTACACAACATGGCACAAAACAGCCCCTCGTATTTGATTCAAAAACAATACAAAAGATCCAAATTATTTTTAGTCTGTACGCATTTTTAAGGATTTGTTTACCCAAAAATCTAAATTCTGTCATTTATAAGCCCTCAAGTTGTTCCAAACCTGTGAATTTCTTTTGTACACAAAAATAAGTTATTTTGAAAAAAATAAATAAGTTAGTAACCAGGCTGTTTTGAGTCACCATTGACTTCCATAGTAAGTCAGTGGTGACCCAAAGCAGCCTGGTTACTAACATTTTTCTTTGTGTTTGGCAGAACAAAGAAATTCATACCGGTTTGGAACTACTAGAGAGTGAGTAAATGGTGACAGAATTTTCATTTTTGTGTGAACTATTCCTTTAAATAAGCTATGAGAGATTACACTTCATAATCTCGCGGAGACACACCGTAGCATAGCAGGATGCATCCAGGTCAAAGGTTACTGATAGACTGGGCACACACGTTTGATCTGACCGACCCTGCAGCTCTTCTGAGGTCTGCAGGTTGTATGTCATGTTCTGTGGCTTTGCGAGCAGCAGGCGATAACATCCCGGGATGTTGAGTTTAAGGGAAGTCACCCTGAAACGGGATGACCCCAAGCCATCCTGAGCCAATCGGTCTTGATACCACTGGCCCAGCAAGTTTTCTGGGTATTTGACACTATTTCCTGGCATCGGAAGAATTACCTAGAAGAAATTCAGAAGAAATGGGTCAGGGTTAGCAGAGCAGACTCAGTCAGAAGAAAGGAAACATTTGAACCTAGTACCTGATCTAATGAAAAAACTTCATCCTTTTCCTCCACAGAGGTCACAACATGGACCTACAACACAGAAATATTAAGTTATCATTCATAAATTCTATATTTAAAAGAAATGACAACTGAAATGACTACAAAGTCGATCTATTTTAACCTGCTAACATTAAAATCTGTATCTCATTAACTACATACAGTACATCACTTTTAACTAAACCAAGTTCCTAACCTGTGGAGTGTTCAGTTCCTCTGTTGTGTCTTTGAGTCTTTTTTCAGATCCAGACCAAGAAACTAGATCGCCCTGGACAGGCTTAAAACCCAGTGTCTGGAGCCGGTATTTGGCCGCTTCATTCCACACTCTGCTGCAGTAAGAGTGGAGGTAGAAGACCCTCATGCTGTGGGGTAAACTGAGCCAGCCACGTATGCAACCCTCCTGACCGCTGCCGTATCGGTGAAGTGCTCGGAGCATAAGGCGCTCTCTGGCTTTATAAGCTGGCATGAGGGACAAGCTCTCCTTGGCATTACCTGAAGAGAGAGATACACTTGTTCTTTGATGCACAAGTCAAATGGATTTGGAATGACTAAGCAATGACCTAATTTTCTTTTTTTTTTGTGAACTACCACAAACTTTATTATCAGAGAAATCCCAGCACACACCAGTGAGAAGAAAATGACGTTTTGCCTTGTTCTGGAGATCATCACCATCCTCTGGAGTGAAGAACAGCTTAACAGAAGCCTCCTGCTCAAATACACAGGGTTTAAGCCGGTACGCCACATTTTATTATATGGAAATGAATGACTTAAACTGGTACCATTTTCTCCTTTAAGAGCGCAAGCCCTACTTGGTCTGCTTGGACACATGATCCACTTCCAAACCGCTGGGGACCGTAATAATTTACAAAGCCTCTGTTCTATTAAAAAATAAAAAATAAACATATATATGGTGGTCTTTTTTTGGTAGCAGTGTGTCTCTATGCCATTTATTATTTACATACTAGTGAACATATATTTACCTTCACATTTTCCACCGCCTCTTTCACAAGATGTTGCAGCTCTGTAAGTTCACTTTTCCCATGAGGCTTCAGGTTTCGGATGACAAGATCAAAGTGATTTCCCTGGAGTCTCCCGAGCTTAAGGGGCTCAGAAACAGGACGGACATGAGAGATCTGCATTCCCCTCCTCTCAAAATCTGAGACTTTGTCCTGCAACCTGCCAATAGAAATGTTATTGACAAACTGAATCAAATAAACCAGGGCTTTTTAAAACTTTTAATGACAAGAACCCCATTCCATGATTTCAGGGAAAACAAATTTTCATTAAAAATGACAAAAACATATTTTTGATTGTTCTAAATAGCATGTATACAATACTAAATACTTTTTTTTATTAATAATATTTCATATTACCTGCTACAATTTAAGTTCTTTAGCTATTAGATAAGGCAAGGCAAGTTTGTTTATAAAACACATTCTTAAAAAAAACCAAAAAAACATTACACATAGAATACAGTGCAGTCATGTTTGGACGTAGCATAGTGATCATGCAACAATTGCACAGCAACATAGATGTGTTTTTAGTTTGAATTTAAATGTGGCTAATGTTTTAGAACATCTGAGGTAAGAAATAGAAATATCTGCAATTTAAAAAATTCTTAGTTCATTAATTGCGCTAATTACAGGACCCAAATGTGATAGCTTTGATTATTCTTATTTGCAGGGAGACACCACTTTCTTATGCAGTGCATTTAATTTTAAAATATTTACTTTTGTAATTCTATTTCATTTTTTTCTTGCAATTAAAGGTGCAGTACGCAGTTTGCCTGCTATCTTCCATGGCTGCAGTATGCTGTGGGTTCTGCAAACTGGCCACCCAGACTATTGAAATATTATTGGGGGAATCACAAGCGCACAGAACTATACCGACAACAACAAAAAAAAAGAAAGAGACATAACTGGCTGTAGCATTGTTTTTTGAAGAAACAAATATGTGAACTTTCCTGAATATTTGCAAATGTGTTATTGAGTTTCAGTAGTTAAAAATTGCATAAAGCACATTTGGGGTGAAGAATGAAAAAATATTTGCAGTTAATGTCCTGATTTACTGACAGTTCTACAAATCAGAATAAACTGGTCAAAGTTATCTGATTTGCGAATATTAAAATCATAATGCTTCACGTGTTTCGTTATCTGAAGTTAACACATGAACTTTGACAGCCCTAAAAGTTTGTTTTTCCATTCAATTTTCTGCAGAAACCCGAGCACCCCCAGACCCCAGATTTAATCCACTGTAGAGTCAGCCAACAAAAATTGACATTTACACTTAAAGGTGCCATAGAATGGAAAACTGAATTTATCTTGGCATGGTTGAATAATAACAGGTCAGTACATGGACATAACATACTGTGAGTCTCAAACACCATCGTTTCCTACTTCATATAAATCAAGTGTTTGCAAAAGACGACTGAAAAACGGTCAAATTCCAACACAACACAGACTGTTTCGTAACAGTC
>JAUMHQ010000051.1:6468380-6504291 GCA_032361165.1 Enteromius paludinosus
ATTAAATGTATAAATTAAATGTACATTTATTATACAACAATTTCATTTTAAACACTAAGTATATACAATTATATAGAAAATTTAAATATACAATTTAAAATTAAAATGTTTTTATTATAAAAACAATCTACAAATATTAAAAATGACAAATATAATAATTATGAAAAAATATATAAACTGTAATATATATATATATATTACATATACTGTATTTTCAAAAATTATAATAAAATAATACAAAATTAATATGTAATACATATAAAGATTGTAAAAATGTAAACATCAAAATCCTTTTACATTCTACATAATATAATACATTAATCTTTCAGTGTTACACATGATAAGTAATATAAATAAAGATGCTCAGCAACTATTAGCTCAACTTAATTAAGCTGATTAATTATTTATTTAATGAATTCATTTTAAAAAGGAAATATTGTTGTCATTTATTTTTATTTATTTTATTGTATTTATTGTTTAATTATTAAATTAAAATGAGCAATAATATATGACGATACAATATATTAAAATATAAGAGAAAATGAGTTTTTCAGTGTAACTCTGATCGTCTGTGCTGCACAGCAATGGAAGACGCTCAACAGCTAAACACTAATTAGCTCCACCTCATTAGACAAGATGAGTAACGCCTTGGAATACATGAAGCCGATGAAGCAGACATAATCAGAGCGCTTAAGTAAACATGGAGGAGTTTTATCGGTAGACCCAACCAGCAGTTGTTTTGAATCTCTTTGTACACAATGTTACGCTCCTCCCTGTGGGACCGTCTCACTGAAGCTTCTGAAGATATTCTCATTAAAATTTGATCGGGGTAGGGCACCGTTCTAGCTTGATGAGAAAAGACCTCTCCAGAATCCCATCCTGGTGCAAAGACACAGTTAAGGTGTTCAGCCATTTTTTTACAGGTTTACGCCTCCTCGCTATACACCCCTCACATAAAGAATTAACAAGCAGCCTGCAGAAACGTCTTGTTTAAGAGGAAGGACCCCCGAGCCCAGGGCGTTTAACCCCTGAGGACCTGCTGTAATTGGGTTTCCTTTATGAACAGAGCGTGTGAAGCATCTGAGCCAGTCCTATGGATAATACATGCTGCCAATCTTCTAAGAGGTAAGAGCTGGAATATGAAAGGAGATGTGACTCCCTACAGCTTCCTTTTCAGAGAAAGATAAAAAGAGAGAGAGAAGAGAGAAGAGAGCTTCCCTCACAGCATTTTTATTCCGAAAGCATCTCTGCGACAGGATATTTGATGGAGAAGATAATTCTGAGTCTTTTTGCTTCAGTCGATTACGCTCATTAAAGAACAGAATAACAATAAAAACACAAAGCTCTTATCAAATCATTTCTCTATTTTACCAGGAGAACAATGTGCCCTGAACTAATGGATTGCTTTGTATTTACAGAACTGGTGGGGAGTGTACCCGAAGTTGGCCATATGTGCCAACGTCAAGCTGGCATAGATAAAAAAATAAAAAAAAGAGAGAGAAAGAGAGGGGCTTACTGACAAAGACTGAGAGTTTAATAATGCAGTTCTTTTAGTGGAAGGATAGGAGGTTTCAAAGGGACGGGGAACAGACGTTTCTTTGCTTTTCATGTTTGTTTGTGCAATATTTATCCTCTTTGTGCATTTGTCATAACATTGTATTTCCCCTTAGAGGAAGACAGAAAACATGAGGGAGAATCCGAGAGGGATTACAGACAGCTGAGCGCAAAAAACAGGCATGAAGCGCATAATCACACACACATATACAGGAAAGTACCACAACACCCAACAATTACGAGATCTCTTCAACACACAGTACCAGGTGTGCAAAAAGTCAAATGTTTCTGAGAAAAAAAAAAATTCTAATATAGGAATGACAATTAGTGGTAATGATACATTTAGTGGGAAATATAATAATAATAGTAATTATAAGAAAGTAGTAGTAATAATAATCATAATAACAATGAGTTTTCTAAAATCAAGTTTTTAGTACTTTTTCTTTTAATTTCTCTCTGTAATTCATAAATTCATGAACAAATGAAAGTATGTATGAACAGGAAAAATAAGCACACAATCGAATGAATGAAGAAATAAATAAATAAACAAATAAAGAGTCTGAAATTGCATAAATCAATTTATTGTTGTTTTATTTATCATTTTTCTGAAATAAATGATTTTTTATCTGAATTATTTTGTCTATTTCTTTGTAAAAATTGCTTTGTCCCTTTTCTTTTGTCAATTTCTCTCTGTAATTCAAATGGCTCTGTAATTGTTGATGCATGCTTAGGAACAAACAAATGAACTAAATAATAAATAGTAAATAAATAATAATTATAATTATATTACATTCCAATTAGAATAAGAATACTGTTTGTTTTAAATCTTGGTTTTAAGTCTGTATGAATTCTTATAATATTTATTATATATATTTAAATATTTATACATATTTAATTAATGTTTTTTGTAAATATTGTGATCTTAGTGGATTTTTTTATTTATTTTTTGTCAAATCCTTGTCTTTATTTCTCTGTAAAATGCAACATAAATCAAACCAAGAAAAACCAACACCCCAAAACAATAAAAGAATGGAAATGTGAAATATCTGTAAGGTTTTGGCTGTTTTCCTGTGTAGATATTTTAAGCTTTAGTTTCATTCTTGTGAAGACATTTGGTCCCCGCAATGTAGGCAAAAGCTGACCCACGTAACATAGCTGTGAGTTTGTCTGTGTGTCAGCCAGTTCTGCCTCCAAGAACGGTGAGTCAGGCGTTCAGCACACACACAAACCACACCTTACTCTATCTTCTCTCTATCTCTCCACCAGCTGTCTCCTTCAGTCGCCATGCCTCCTCATTTCCTCTCTCCTCTTTTTCTGTTTCCCTTCATCATCCCTCTGTCACTCACACATAGGAGCGAGTGGGTGTTGGAGCGTTTTGTAAAAAAGCCACCGGCAGATGCCCTGCTGGGTAACGTTGAGCAAAAGGTTCTGAGGTCTCTGCCTCCCTATCTCTCTCTCACACACACACACACACATAGATCCCCAGAGCCATAAAAAAGCTTCATGTCCATCTCTTTTCTGCTGTTCCAGAGTTTAGTGGCTCGCATGAAATTGTACCTGCCAACAGAAGCCTGCACTGCGAAAAAACCAAACTCTTAATCAGTATTTTGACTTGTTTCTGAATCAAATTTTGAAACATCCTTAGACATATATGGTAATAAAGTTGGTGTAGAAGCATTTTCAATTATAAAATGCTAGTAATAGTCATATATGCAGTGTATGTTCTCTGAAAAAAAAGTCTTATATGATATGCTTCTCAAGTAAATGTTTTAAGAATTATATATATATATATATATATATATATAAATATTTTGGCTTCAGTCTTCTTCATGCACGAATATAGGAACATGACAAGTTTTCAATGTCAAGTAATTTTCCTGTCAACACTAAAAGTGCAATACTGTGTGAAGCCACAAAATCACAGTCCTCCAGAACATATTTAATGTTTAATACAACGCTAAGAGGTGTGGGCAGAGCTTGTCGGTGCAGCATGACAAAACACAAACAAGACGTCCTGTCGAGCAGCACTGTCATGATTGATTAAGACAGAAACTGAAACAACATGGAAGAGATGTGATCTATATCTTCACGCTCTCATGTCAGATTGGGTTAAAAAAACAGGTGACATCTATCTTCAGAAATACATGTATTTAAACTGAAATGTCACTTGGTTTTCATTGTGTGGGGTTTCATGATAAAAGCAGTATTGATGACAGAATATAGCACATACTGTATATAAGGATAAGCTTCATTGGATACAGTAATGTAGCAGATGCTTGAAGGCTGACCAATGAATTTTGCTGACTGATTTTTTGTCTTTATCTTATTTTTCTGTCATTTTTTGTCTGTATTTTTGTTCATTTAGTTCATTAACGATATAAAACAACCAACAAAGTAAATTAAATATTCAATAATGTGAAGGTCATTGTCATTACAATGAAAAAAATAATTGCACCACTCTAACCACAAAATAATAATACATATTAATCGAAAGCAAACATTATTTATTTCATATTCCATTAAAACTAAACATGTCATATTATTAAAAGCATATTTATTATTAATAATAATTATTATGGTAATTTAATTAACTATTATAATTAGCATACATTTTAATTAATATTTAATTTAATTTAATTTAATTTAATTTGAGGTTTAAATTGTTACAAAAAAACTTTATTTATTTATTTATTTATATTTTTAAAGTAAAATTAACTTACATTGAATTATATTAATATTACAATATATTAAAAAATTAAATATAATAATATTTAACTTTTACTATAATACAAGTGAATAATTTTACCATAATTCCCACAGTTATAAAAACTAACTATATATTTCATTTTTAAATCATTTATTGTTTGTTGTTATTGGGAATAAGTAACACTTTCAACTACTGGACATTTTGATAATAATATTTATTCTAATTATAATGAAATAAATGTATTTAATTAATTTATATTCTCGACTGTAGCACAGAACTGTATTCTTCTGTTATGCAAAGAGTGGAAATACTTAATAAAGACTAAGCTTAGTATCACTTAAGTGAATAAGTTTAGCAATAGCATCACTTTATATTATCCTTAGGCATTACTCATCAAATTTATAGCAAACAGTGTCTTGAAATATCGCACAGTCCACAGAGAGACATCTTTGACCATGTTCACATTCTTGGAAATCATCTGAGAGAAGTTACCTCACTCGTCTGGAAAATATCAAAAATAAATCACCTCATGGCTTCTGCAGCTCCAGCAGCACTACATTTCTACCAACTCACTCCATCACTATAATATGAAAACACTTGAGGGGCAGCATCACAGTGTGAGAATATGTTGTACACTTTTCTCCACTCCCAATTTCTTGCCCTGGCATCTGCTGAAAGGTTACAGGAAATGTCCTTCCGCTGGCCTAATTGCGTCTTACCTGTCTCACATCTCTTTCCAGTGAAGCCCTGCTGGCAGACACAGGTATCTGGAGAGACGCAGGAGCCTCCGTTGAGACACTGGCCCTCACACAGCGCTGCACATCAAAGACACAGGGGTCAACACACATTTCAGCAGTATTACACCACAGCAATAAAAACTGCTCTCTGCAAACTGGAGGCTGAGCTGATGCACATTTGTGCAGTACAGCCATGTATAATTTAAAAACAAAGACTTTTCATCAATAAAATAAGCATTTTTAGAATATGCTTCATAAGGAAATACTATTGCAGTCTTTTAACTTCAACTTACTTGCCATTTCTTTGTTAAAAAAAGAAAAAAGTGAAAAGCGATGCGATGTGGGAGTCTAGAGTCAAGAACATTTCTCGCTCAAAATGTTGGTCTTTGGTAAGAAAAAGTTAACGTTTTGGATCATGTATTAGGTCATGCATTAAAAATTATTGTTTTATTTGCTGTTTCTTTTATTATTTCTTTATTTTATTGTAACTGTTTTCCTGAATAACTACTTGATAAACTATTTAACATATATTTGTCAATACTATTTACTGTAGTTTTGTGTCTGTGGTGTAGAGTTCCTATGTTTGCGCTTACCTCTGCAGACGGTTCCGTTACCAACGTACCCAGGTTTACAGGAGCAACTGTGTCCACCAACCGTATTGAAGCAGAGAGCGTTTTCGTCACACGTGTTCAGTCCACGCACACACTCATCGTGCTCTGGAAACACAAGAGCACTGTGCATCAGAGTGTGTTTGCACACTTTCCTAAAACTTTTTGCACATTCGGCACTTTCCATCTTCCTTGCTGCTGTTTCTCTCAGAGGGAATGCAATTCCATCTCAAAGATGAAAAACAGGCAGGAGGAAAGAGGAAAGAGAGGAAAGGAGTAGGAGTCAGATGCGCATGAGCACGGTGCTTAGGGAATAACTGACACTACTGTACAAAAATAATATGCCACAGTCTTTGTTGAAGGTTGTCTGCACTTTTGAGATGCTGTCAAAGAGTTTTTTGCACTTAGACATTCTCCATGTGGAAAGCAAAGTCTCAAAAAACTGTAAAAAGGGATATAGTTTATGATGTTCAGATAAATAAATAATGCATAACAAACATATAAATTCAGGATTAATAATTCAAAAGAACAGCATGTATTTGAGGTACAAACATTATGTAATATTAAAAATGTATTTACCGTAACTTTTTTTAAGTACCATAACAAAAAAATATTAAGCACAACTGTTTTAAACATTGATCTTTTTTATTATTATTTTGAGCACCACATAATTATATTAGAATCCATATATTGTCAACAAGCCCCGAACCATGGTCAAGAGAACCGTTGTCAGGTCCAGTATCTGAATTTCGTCCAGGAGTGCCGATCCAGTTACCTGCGGATTCCAGTCTGCGGTTATTAGGTCCCAGCCCCGAATCACGGTCAGGAGAACCGTTGTCAGGTCCGGTGTCCGAATCCCTGCCAGGAGTGCCGATCGAAATCTCTGCGCTTTCCAATCCGCAGTAATTGAGTATCAGCCCCGAATCACACATTTTTTTCGGGTCCAAGCCTCAAATCATGGCCAGGAGTGCCGTTGTCAAGTCCCTTTTCCGAGTCACGGCCAGGAGAGCCGTTGTCGGGTCCAAACCCTGAATCACGCCCAGGAGAGCTGTTGTCGGGTCCAAACCCTGAATCATGACCAGGAGAGCCGTTGCCCGGTCCAGTCCCCAAATCATGGCCAGGAAAGCCGTGGTCTGGTCCAGTTCCCGAATCACGGCCAGGAGAACTGTGGTCCGGTCCAGTCCCCGAATCATGGCCAGGAGAGCCGTGGTTCGGCCCAGTTCCTAAGTCCGTATCAGCCATATCCCCCTGGTGGGCATCACTGTCACCTGCTCTGCCCTGTAGGGCGTCACTGCCTCCTATGCCGCCCTGGTCGGCGTCTCTGTCACCTGCTCCACCCTAGAGGGTGTCTCTGTCTCCTGTGGCGCCCTAGCCTCATATTTGCTATTATGGATGCAGAATTGATGCTGATACCATATCGGTTATCGGCCGATATTACAGATTTTTTTTAAAGCGGTTTTATGATACAGTTTCAAGTTTTCCTCTCTCTTTGGAGTGTTACAAGCTATTAGTCCATTGATAAGATCCCCGAAGTTGCAAAGATTAGTTTCAAAACCAAAGAGATATTCCTTATAAAAGTTATGACCTGTTCACACCACCCTACAACGGCTTGTTTAAACACGCCCCCAATTTGGTACTTCAAATAATTGGTTTATTTTTTATACCAATGCCCTAATGTTTACACAAAGAAGGTGGAGCTATTATTTTCGCTGTAGTGTCGCTACCTGTGCCATGTTCTGGAGATGCTGTGTGTCATTGTGAGCGTAAAACTACTTTGTTTGTGCTTCCAAAAGAAGACATAACTAGAAATCAGTGGCTAGGTTGTATTCACAACACTGTTCCCGAACAGTTCAACCCAAAGTGTGTTCAGCGCATTTATGGAGGACTGATTTCTGAACCTGCAGAGCGACCTATGCTGGCTGTGCACAGAGACTATAAAGTGAAGCGATTTTACCTCTGACAGTCTGACGCTTCTGACTCACAACCTTTAAGTTGACTAACCTTCAAGGGTAGTGCTTGTTTGTCATTTCTCCTATCACAAATACAGACATTTTGTTATGTTTATAAGGTGCGATGCAACATGACTAAGATAGAACTTACTCATTATAATAAGTAATTATGTCTCCACTGGATGCAACAAATGCCTCATTAATTTATTGTATTTGAGGATTACAGCAGAAACAATAAGGTTCAGTATGTGGAAAATGTGTTTTTTTAAACTTAAACCACATAAACACATTGCATTACACCAAATACATAATAAATTTTCTTTTTGGTCTTTGGTTTTGGTCTATATTAGACATACAACTGTGCATACGCAACTTCCCTAACCCACACATATATATATATATATATACACACCAATGACTGCAATGCAATTTTTAGCTAATCTAAGACTGAATATAAATTTTCATGCACATTTGAAACAATTGATTTAGTTTTGTTTTTGTTTTGTTTTTTTTTAACTCATGAGAATATCCAAAAGAAGGATGAAATTAAAGCCAATTAACAATTTGGTCCAATATCAGCTCCATTGGCTCCCTTGACACAAGCTCTGTTTACCTCAATCAGTGATATTACAGTCATGCCAAGCAGCACAGCGGACGTGTTTGTATGGTCTGATTTCTCATCTGCGTTGACTCATCTGCCCATGACAGCTAAAGCGACACCAATTATCCTGCTAATTACTCATATTAACAAAGCTTTTCTCTCCTAGCCTCACACATATTCATTTACCTTCTATCTTCCAGATGGGCAGATCTATCAGTTTCCACCAGGTGAAAAATGTCTTATTACTCACATATTCAATGCAAGCAACAACAGACTCATATTGAGCTTCTATACAGAAGAGAATGGTTTTCCTTCTTTACTGATTTATCTCTTCAAATCCCATTGTTTACACCTGTCTGGTGTATTTTTCTTAAACACATCACTTTCCATCTCCTCAAAGCCATCCTCCAGTGAAGCGAAACTGCTTAATCAACTTTAGTCATAAATCTTACAACACACATCACTCCCATTAAAATGTCATTAAATCATCTCATTAAAACGCACTTTAACTGATGAATGATACTGATTGGCTGTGTGTTTTTATGCTGCGGTTCCTCATCTATGAACACCTCAGGATGCATTTGCAGCTGAATTACGGAACCTTCAACAGTGCAATGCACATCACATATTCCGTCTGAATGCTTAACAGGGTGCAAAAAAAATATACTACTTACAGACAGAAATGCTCGTAAGCACGTTACAAAATCGTGTTTGGAATAAATGATTCTTTATGATTGTGCATATAAAATTTTAATCATTTATAAATGTATAAAAATATTTTTGTTCACTGTCATTATGCTTTATTTGATCATTGAATCATTGCGGGTTCCCTATTACGTCATACTCCAGGGTTCACTTAGCCATTTACTGTATGCACATGTGCACTTTTCAAAAACAGCGTTTACAATAGACGTGCAAAAATACATAACTAAAACGCATTTTATATTTAAAATAGAAGATAAAGATATTAATGCATGTAAGTTTGCTTCTTGTGTCCAAGAGCATATTTATTTAAAGTCTATATATCTAACCGAAGGTCCAAAGCTGTAGTTCCAACCATGTACATTTGTGACATTGATTGCGAATGTTCGTTTGAACTATGCTTTCGGGAAACACTGAATCTTTGAACTGTGCTGGTAACGAAGGAACTTGCGACCATAGCAAGCTAACCATGCTTTTGGGAAACGCACCCCTGGTCTCATTCAAATAGGTATTTGTTGCACTTTTTGAGTGGCGCTAACAATCAGCTTCCTTTTTATTACACTGAAATACTGTAGGTAGGTATGGGTAGGGTTAAGAATTCAAATATCCGGGAACTATTGCTAAACGCTAAAGCTATTGTGTTGGAAATATGCCCTTCACCAAATCCAACCCTAACCCTACCCACCAGTGTTAACAATTGCAAAACTGACATTTGTTGCTGCAACCAAAAAAGCATTTGTTGATGCAACCATGTCATTACAACTACCTTTAATGCAGATTTGAACTGTTTTGTTGAACCATACTTATATGGGATTCGAACCGGGGCTCCTCGCCTCATAAGTACATCTATGAAAACCCATAGACATGATATGTGTGATGCCAACATTCAAAAGCATCAGTTTTCATATTAATATTGTTTTGAAGTCATAACATGGTATTCTTCAAGTAATTGTGTGAAAATTACACTTTATTAATCAAAACTCTGTAAATTTGCGTGACAAGGAGTTTTACTGCTTCTAGTGTACATTTCTTTTGGAAACTGCAGTGATAGCTATGTACCTATTGGTATGTATTTCGTGTCTTGCTAAAAAGTGCACCAAAGGGTCGTTAATGCCATGAGACCATGTAGTAAAAACACCTCCTATGGAGGAGTGTTGGAGTAAATTATGACAATTTTCATTTTGAGATGAACTATTCCTTGAAATGTAGAAGCCTAATGAAGTGAAATCTCTCTGATCTTTAAAGAAACATTTACATGGACAGCTCTGTCCAGAAAGCACATAAATGAACTGATTGGAAACTAACGTAATTTTAGGCTCAACATCTGCTGACTGCTCAAGGGGAACTAATGATGTATTCTGTGAGAGACACAGGAAGAAAGGAGAACTAGAAACCCCAAAATGCCTGTTATTAATGCCATATTTTTTTTTTCTTTATTCCTTGTTTGACAACAAACGCTAACTAATGACTAGCACCGTTCATGTAACTGACAAAATCTCTTATGCCACGTTTGTTCATTGCTAAATAAAGCATGTAATTAATAAATATCAGTGAGCCGATCATGAAGGCGAGACAGAGCTTTAATGAACAGATATGGAAACAGTGGAGCGCAATTAAAATAATTACAGTAAGTTCAATAACTTCTGATGTTTTAAATTAAAATAAGATAGGCTGATTAAAAGTGCTCTCGTTTTAAATCAGGTAACGTCTATTGCAGCTTCACATAAAATGAATTTCAGTTTCGAATGATGTGACTGCAGCCCGCAGATTATCTCATAATATTCCCACAGGCAAAATACGCAATATTTTTCTCTGTGTGACTGCACACATGAATAATTGAAAATAATAATTTTTTTACCATCTGAAAGCCAGCCTCAGTAATTACCGAAGCAGATACACAGCTTTGAGCCAATCAACAACAGATGCAAGGAACTTTCAACCAATCATCATTGGGGAACGGATCCAGAAGGAAGCATGAGAGGTTAAACACACAGAATTAAACTGATAAATGCTCCAAGTAATAGTTTAATTAAATGGATATAAAAGCAGCAGGGTGTGCGTTTGAAGGAAAGAAAATCTCTTACCTGTACATATATATAAAAAAAGACATATGCTTAGAGAGTCGATTTTAATAATTCCAAACAAAGTCTGATTCTGAACCATTTCTGGCATTCTAGAATAGAATTTCAGCCATTTATGTATCCGTTTCTAAAATAACCCTCTAGATATGCAAATGTAACCATAGAATAATTGACTCCATACCTAAGGTACATTAGGTTGGGGCTCAATATAAAGTGTTTTTTTTTCATTAACCACTGAGCATAGCAACATTACAAGTTTGCTTTCATACATCAGTCCAGCACTTTTTCAAGTAGTCTGCAGCGTTGCAGACTACTTGAAAAATAATGACAATAAATTATAACAATGCAGCTGGCCTTGAACACACGTGGCTTTCTAAGATGATCAGCAGGGGGAAAAAACCTTGAATAGATTCCAAAATAAAAGCTGAATTGTTGTTGCCCATGATTGCACCTTGAAGCACAGGTGCAGTTTTTTGGTGCTTTCGTGTATTTATTGAGACAGAAACCTTCCTGGCCTCTTCGTTTGTAATTAATTCACTTTTAAAGTAGGTCACAGAAGGACTAAGGCTCATTTATCGTGTAGCTGTTCCCTTGCATCGAGTTTTGCTTCCTTATCCTGCACTCCTGAAGAGATTTAATTGCTTTTTTAAGTTAAAGATCAGGGGCACGTACCATCTGTACTTTCCGTCAGTTCACACTTTCACATATGTTGTCTTTTTTCCCCCCAATTCGCTTTCTCAAATTGCAGTCTCTCCCTCTGTTTAATTATTGCTAATCCACTAAAGCATGTAATATTAGGGGGGGGGGGGACAAACATATATATACCATTTAATTGTCTTAAATATTACAAGACAAATTAAATTTTGAACTTCCATTTTATTGAACAAATAATAAAAATAGCTGAAAAATTTAAGTTCACACTACAGAAAAACCAGAGGCTCTTAGGTTTACTTTTATGTTTCAGATAAAAGTGTATTAGAATGTAATTGAAATAATATTTTACAATATTACTGTTTTTTTTAATATAAACTATTACATGTATTAAACAGTTTTAAATATAATAGCTGCATCCATAATTAAATATGAATTAACATAAAATAATTTAATTGACTTATTTATGATCTATAATCTACTTATTAACAAATGTGGCTAAAAAAAGTGGAGAAAAAATCAGATAATAGAAAATATGCCAAATTAGATTAATTCATGGGGTCTTTAAACATATTTTAATGGCCTAGAGCTACTGTACATTTGACCTAATTATAAACACTCCAAACACATTAAACCACGGTGCTCATCTGAGAGATTCGGGTTTGAATCCTGCCCGCTTCAGGCCCTATTCCCCCTTTCCCCACCCTAATAATTCCCTGGCAGAAAAAGCAGATTTTAATGACTTCTTTCCTCACCTGTGCAGGAGTAATCATCGATCCGGACATAGCCGGTGTTGCAGACACACATGAAGGAGCCGGGTGTGTTCATACACATCGTGTTCTCCCTGCAGTAGTGTTTCCCCTCCGCACACTCATCGATATCTGCAAGCACAGCAGAACACAAGACACTCTGTAGCTACTATGACCCGAACCCAACACGGTTTTCAAAACATTTGGGAAGAAGCGCTGCCAAAAACCACCATTCACACTGCAGCTGTGATCAATTAGCAGCATTTGTTCAAGGGTGCTGGCAGATCCAGTTATTACATCATAAGAGCTCTGTTGTACGAAGAACATTACAGTTCACACTGCTGCAGGAAACTGTTAAAACTGTAAAATAGCAGGAACACCATGTTTGAATGTTCAAATGAATATTTAAAGAGAAGCATTATGACTATTTAATCATACATTTGTCACCACAAAAAAAAACTAAAAAACATATGGCCTGTCTTCAATGAAACAAATACAAATAGATCTTTAATAAAGAGAAATAGTTTTGAATCTCTTTAAAAAAAATAATGCACATTACATGTGATTCAATTCAGTCTTTAAACAGCATTTAAAAAGAACACAGAACTTCTAGACCTTTCACTTTCTGTCCCTTTCCTCCACCCCCTTCACTTTCTCAGCCTCCAGCTTTTTCTCTTAAACTTTTCATAGATACACACTTGTCCTTCGGTCCACCCACACTCTCCTCCTCAAGAACACTTTATATAATCTTCCTCACATGTCTTTTCTCTGTTAAATCTACACAGCACAAACTCATGTTCTTAATCAGCATTTTGTCTTCTAACAAAAAAAAAAAAACCAACACGTTACGTGAACATAATTCAGTCTACAGTATTAAAATCATATAATTTAAGATATGGGGACAGAAAATGTACATATTTATAGAATTTCGTATGGTTAATCAGTATCAATACTGAAGAGTGCCCTTCTTTCTCCAAAAATGACCATGATTACAAACGTAATTCTATTTGTATTTTTTACAACACTTCAAAAAACAAGTTAATTTAGTTAAGTTAATTTAACACACTGCCTGTTTTTGCTCTATTTCGACAACAAAAATAAATCCAAACGCAGCCACAGCACTGTTTTGCATCTCTGAGGAACAAGTATGCTGTTTTGTTCCTGAACGAATCAACCGTTTCAAATTATTCAACATTGCTTTACTCCAATGATTCAGTTCAATCATAATAACTCACTCATTAACAGTAACATGTTGTCTCCTACAGGCAGTTTTAATTTCACATTTAAAGTTGCTTTTTATTATTCAAATAAATTCAAGTAACAGTATTCAACGATTTACATTTCATATATATTACAACATTATTTAAATGCATTTGTAATTGCAGGATAAATGTTCTGCACTAGATAATACATCTAAATGCCACTTCAGATGCAGTTCTGTGACTCAAAAAATGGGAAAATCAATTTAAACGTATTGACAAAGATTCATTATTATCAGTGCAAACTGACCTCCACACAGAATTTCAAGAATATAAAAAGAAGCAGGTGTGTGTATGGTAGTCTTCAAGGTATCAGCACAATAATAACACTCTCAGCTAAATATCGTTATCGATAAAATCTAAGAAAAATTATGATTTGTCTGTATCGCACACCCCATTAAATTTGATATCATTTAATATACTGTCTGAAGATATGTCTTACTAACTTATGAAGAGGCATGGCAACAATTTTTTGAGAAGTAATAAGTATAATAACTGCTTTTGCCCACCACTTGCTAGCAATGTTCACTTTTTAAGATGGTGTAAACATAATATATATCCATCAGAGCAGTGTGCTTGGTTCAAAAGTAAATAGCAGAGAGAAAGTCTTATCTGTCCCAATATGTCTTCTGTGGAGGATTCAGGATAAAAAAACTTACTCATCACTTCTGTAATTGAAAACGTAACGCCTTTTTCAGCTGCTTTTGTTCTGGAAGATATGAATTCCAAATTAATAATTTATAAAGTTTATTTCCGAGCCGCAATGGCACTGGTATAATTCATAACCCTGAGGCTGCTGCAAACTATCGACTGCACAGTCCATGCAAAAATACACGTTCCGAATTTTTCACAAGCTAACAAGGCGTTCACTAACACAACTTTCATACAGACGCATACATAGCTGGTGTGTGTATTTTTATTTGGAAACTCTTCATATTATACCAGCTTGATGTGCAGAGACAACTACAAGTGAACTGAAACTCATTGGTTAATTGCTGCAAGAAGCAAAAACACAAATAAACAGTAGTATTTGCCCTGTTTCTGTAGCTCTTTCCTAAATGGGATCAAAACAGGGAAAATCAACATATTTCCAAATGCTAAAAGAGTCCAACAGGGCTTGATAAAGAGTGCTATTATGACCCAGCAGGTCCTCTCAGATGTGTCTCACATTTTATCAAGTCATACTGAGTCTTGGAGCCACATTACTGTAACAACCGTGTCGCATAAATTCTTTCAGACATTCGCAGAAGCTTTCAGGACATTTCAGGTGACTACTGCAAATGTTCTTCTGTCACTTCGCCCGAAGTTGTCTATTGATTGTCTATGCTGGAGGCATCCTACTGTGACACACAGTGATAAAGGTGAGAGTCACATTAAGACAAAGCAAGTTGTCCACCTCCACATCGCTTTAAAGCGCAGTCATCCCAATTGATTGTTCACAGCTTAAGGTTTTCAATTAAGATGCTTTCAGATAACTGCCTTGAAATGTTACAGGGGAGTCAAAACTGTTTTACTGCAGGGCAAAATTGTTTTTTGTCCCCATTGCACGGGCAAAGGCAAAGAAACAACTTTCAATATATCTTCTTGTCCATTCTACAAAAGGAAGGAAGGTTTGGAACGGCGTGAGGGCGAGTAAATGACAACAGAATTTTTATTTATGGGAATTCATTTAAAGAAATAGTTCATCCAAAAATTTAATATTGCTGAGAATTTACCAAGGTGCATTTAAGATGTAAATGAGTTTTTGAGAAATTTGCCATTACATCACTTGTTCAGCAATGGATTATCTTTAGTGAATGGGTGCCGTCAAAGTAAGAGCTCAAAGAGCTAATAAAAACATCACAATAATACACATAATTCCTAAGTAAAAATCTGCATGCTGCAAGAAACAAATGCATTTTTAAGTTGTTTAAACTTTAATCAGTCACTTTTAACCATAGTATTAGTCTATTATCCATAATAATGCTTTCTCTAGTGGAAAAGTCCATCCCTGGTTGTTCTCTTATATCAAACTCCACTGATATGTGTTTTATCCAAAGTGATGGTTTGAAAGTTAAAAGAAAAAAAAATCTTACTATACAAAAATTAATTGATGGACTGGAATCTTGAGGATTATTTGTAGATTATTATGAGCTGTTTATTCTGACAGCACCCATTCACTGCAGAACATACATTGGTGAGCAAGTGATGCTAAATTGCGTCTTGGATTGCCTGAAAGTAAGTACCTTTTTTGGCAATTTTTTATCTGTAGCTGATCTATTCCTTTAATAGGACATAAAAACCAAAAGAAAACCACAGAAGTACATTTGCAGGCAACAATAAGGTAAAACTATAAATAGTCATTGGACAAGAGATATATGTTCTCGCCAGGCTGCCGTGTATGTTTAGAGAAAGGTACAGACTATTAAAAGCCAGCAAACCACAGGAACCCTCCTTCACATCTGTACACGCACTCGCACAGCATGAACTCTAGGGTTTACAATGCATTAATTACAGCTGTAAGGATAATAGCGGTCCTGAAATATTCATTCAGCGAGACACTAAGTAATCACCAGTCAACAGCTTTCGTCGGCACCTCCTCCATCTGTGATTGCGGGCAATTTAGTGATTTGTGAAAGCCCAGTTATTTGCTTATACAAAACAGAAATTTCTAGCGTGCAAATCTGTGGGGGGTCAAATAACAGGTGCTATGGAGGGTTTGATGGATTTAGAGTTTCATTTGTTTGTATAGTGTTTAGAAACATACATTCATCAATGATTGGCATGTTTGCCAGCGGGAGTTTTAATACCTTGGCAGTAGGCGCTGTCGTCCCTGAGTGCATGGTATCCTTCTTTACAGCTGCAGAAAGCTCCTGCTTCTAGATTAATGCAGTCCGAATTCTCCACACAATTGCGGCTGTGACCCTCAGTACAGAAATCATGCCCTGGGAGTGAGACAGGTAGAGTAGGAGTGCTATGCAATGCATAAATCTGACATTTATTATATAGGCATTATATTCAAGCCATTTTCCCAATGTGGACAAATTTCAAGCTTGCACTAATGATTGAAAGATACTTCATTTTAAATTAGGAGTATTTCTTGTTCACCTACGCCTGGCTAGTCGATGTGAAATACTCGTGGGATATTGCATATCCTGCGGTGTGACAGGCAACACACCATCTAAAATCATTTTAAATAGCATTTTACTAATTCTTTTATAATTGTTAATAAATGAGTTCTTAATGAGCTTTTAATTTGCCTTTTTAGATTTCTTTTCTAACACATCTTCCTTAAACAAGCTCCGTTTACTTGAGAAGAAACTTTTAATATGATTTTAAAGGAACAGGCCACTTTTTTTTTTTTTTACTCATTTTCCAACTCACCTAGAGTTAAACATTTGAGGTTTACCATTTTTGAATCCATTCAGGCTGGTGGTAGCACTTTCAGCTGCAGCTTATCATAGACCATTGAAACTGATTTGACCATAAGCATCTACTGTACATCAAAAAGGATCAAAGAGTCTCAATATTTTTCTTATTTAAAACTTAACTCTTCTGTAGTTACACTGTGTACTAAGAGTGACCGAAAATGAAGAGTTGCGATTTTCTAGGCTGATATCACTAGGAACTATACTCTCATTCCTGCAACATAATCAAGGAACTTTGCTGCCGTACCATGGTTGCAGTGCCTGAAAATCGTCCCCAGCATTTTCTGGTGCTCTGTAATGTCATTACCGTCAATCTTAGTACATGATGTAACTACAGAAGAGTCAAGATCTGAATAGGAAAAATATAAAGAAAATGACTTTTTTGTCATTTTTGAGCAAGATGCTACAGGTCTAAATAGATTCAATTATCTATGCTACGCTAAGTTAAAAAAAGGCTCCACCAGACTCCATAGGCTGAAAAGATTTAAACAATGATAAACTCAACTGTTTAAGTAAAAAAATTAGCCTATTATCAAAAAAAGTGGTGTTTTCCTTTTAAGAGGAGTTTTTTCTATTATATATACAGTGGGTATGGAAAGTATTCAGACCCCCTTAAATTTTCCACTCTTTGTTATAATGCAACCATTTGCTAAAATCATTTAAGTAATTTTTTTTTCCTCATTAATGTACACACAGCACCGCATATTGACAGAAAAACACAGAATTGTTGAAATTTTTGCAGATTTATTAAAACAGAAAAACTGAAATATCACATGGTCCTAAGTATTCAGACCCTTTACTGTGACACTAATATATTTAACTAAGATTCTGTCCATTTATTCTGATCATCCTTGAGATGGTTCTACATCTTCATTTGAGTCCAGCTGTGTTTGATTATACTGATTGGACTTTGTTAGGAAAGCCACACACCTGTCTATATAAGACCTTACAGCTCACAATACATGTCAGAGCAAATGAGGTCAAAAAAAAACTGCCTGAAGAGCTCAGATACAGAATTGTGGCAAGGCACAGATCTGGTCAAGGTTACAAAAAAATGCTGCTGCACTTCCTAAGAGCACAGTGGCCTCCATAATCCTTAAATGGAAGACGTTTGGGACGACCAGAACCCTTCCTAGAGCTGGCCATCCGGCCAAACTGAGCTATCGGGGGAGAAGAGCCTTGGTGAGAGACATAAAGAAGAACCCAAAGATCACTGTGGCTGAGCTCCAGAGATGCAGTCAGGAGACGGGAGAAAGTTGTAGAAAGTCAACCATCACTGTAGCCCTCCACCAGTCAGGGATTTATGGCTGAGTGGCCCGATGGAAGCCTCTCCTCAGTGCAAGACACATGAAAGCCTGCATGGAGTTTGCTAAAAAAAAAACTAAAGGACTCCAAGATGGTGAGAAATAAGATTCTCTGGTCTGATGAGAGGAATGAGAGGAGGAATGGCAGAGGATCCCCAAATCCAGGTGTGAAAAACTTGGGTGCTTCTACTAAATACTGAGCAAAGGGTCTGAATACTTCACTTTTTTAATAAATCTGCAAAAAGGCCAAAAATGGGGTGCTGTGTGTACATTAATAAGAAAAAAAAAGAACTTAAATGATTTTAGCAAATGGCTGCAATAAAAAATCCATAACTGATTTGATTGTTTTGATTTTTGTAAGTGTTGTGGCTTAATCTGTGATCTATGGGGTTAGTATCTACTGTATGTTACACTGGGTGTTATGTATGTGCAGTAACATGTGTGAAGGCAGAAAAAATAGATGAGTGCTGTCATTCACAGTCATGGCTTGGTGTTGAGCACAAATCTAGTTTGTGTGCACAGTGGTCAAAGGTGGCTGCCCTTAATATGACTCCAATCAGCAGAGTGTATAGGGTGTGTGTTATTTCAGTGTGTGTCTGAGTGTGTCACACCTCTGCACACTTTGCAGCAGCGGTCTGTGAGCGTGATCTGCTCTGACTCCGGGCAGTTTAGCTCTGGACAAGAAGTGATCTCAACCCTACGCATACTTTGATCCTGCAAACACAAAAACAAGTGTTTATACAATTTATCCTCCAAACAAAACAAAGCCAATTTAGGATGCTACATTCTGGTTTTAAGACATGGTAGCTGGTCTAAGCTGGTTCAAACTACAAACAAACTTCTATGATGTTCTACATGGTTTTTCATCATGTTCCGGCACACTGTCCGGAGCTTAGGATTTTCAAAATCAGATGTTGCTTGGAATTCACATTTATAGAGGGGCTCAATTCAAATTATGCCTGAAATCCAAACCATAACCATCCCTACAGAAATTAAATTAAAATTTTGCCTATAATTCTGTATGACTTCATAACCAGGCTGAGTCAAAATTCATTTTCTTCCTGAACTTAAAATTCACAACCAAGCACAGACCAAAATAGAATTAAAATTGTACTTGGAATTTAAATTCAAAAACAGGCCAAAACATATTTCAAATTCAAATGCTGCTAGGAATTCAAATTTATAACCAAGTTCAGACAGAATTCAAAATCTGCCTGGAAACCTAATTCATAAACTACTGCTTTGAATTCTAAAATTCATAACCAGGCCCAGAGAGAATTTATATTCTGACCAAAATGCAAATTCATAACAGAATTTGTATTAAAACAAATTCAACTGCTACTTAAAATTTAAATTCATAACCAGGCCGAGCAAAATTTCATATTCTGCATATTCTGTGCTTGCAATTCAACTTTTGCTTAGGACTGCAAGTCATAACCAGGTTTCCGTACAGTCTCTGCTAACAGAATTCAGATTTCCACATTTTTCCATCATAAATCATTCAGACTTCCTTCATGCACAGGATGCCAACTCACACCTCCACCCAACACACTTCAGAAGAATTTCCCCAAAATGTGGATTCTGCCTGGGTTGGTTGAAAATCTTCAGACTACTGGCCTTACTTACCCTGCATTCAAACAGCAGACAGTTTCCCTCAGAATCGTGCACGCTTTTACGATCACCTTCCACATACACTCTTCCCCTGAACAGACACACGGCTAAAGCCGAAAAAATATTCAGAGAAAAAGAAGCAAAAATCAGATCCAGACGAGAAATTAAGAGGACAGAGCCAAAACAAAGCACTTTGGAATGTGAACTAGTAAAGCATCGATCGGATAAGCATGTTAGATTAAGCCTACCAGAGCGCAGTGTTAAATAAAGCCCTGGTCATCAGTCAAACTGCTATTAGCTTCTGCACATTAGCTCTGCTCACTCAAACACAACATGCTGCACACTGGCCTTGAATTATTAATGATATCAGCAAAAGCGTGTGACTGCGTTGTGTGTGTGTGTTGACATTCACATTTGTGGCAGCGGTAACCTAGCAACACAGGGATGTGGTCAGTTTGTCATCAAGACCGCGGCATGATTATATAAAAGATTTTAGTGGAAAGGGAGATAGCGAAAAGAGATGTGGAGATATGAGGGAGCAAGCATGAGACAAAGGGAGAGAGAAGAAAACTTGACAAATACATGCACTTCTATAGACGCATGGCCTCATTTGTGTGTGTGTGTGGGCGGGTTTATGTGGTTTATGAGGACACAAATTTGTATAATGACATGGGTATGATATAGGTATTACAATATGTAGGTGTTTTAGGAGGACATTTTCAGTGTCCCGGTAATTCAAAATGCTTAGAAAACATACTAAATGGTGTTTTTTTGAAAATCTAAAAATGCACAGTTTCCTGTAAGTGGTAGGTTTAGGTGTAGGGTAGGCGAGGGCAATACCACATACAGTTTGTACGGTATAAAAACCATTACGCCTATGGAGAGTCCCCATTAATCACAAAAACCAACGTGTGTGTGTGTGTGTATACTCACGCTGGCATTCTTTACAGCAAGCTCCAGGCATGTAGATTGGAGCTGTATCAGGGGGACACTGAGGTGGTGGGCAGAAAATACTCTCGCACTCCACTGTACCATTCTGTAGGTGGAAAATACACATCCACCATCACCATCAATAAAACAGCTTCACAATTACACAATTCTGCGACATAAACTGACACAGTCAGACAGTGACTGTCATGAATGCTGATGGCAAGTCCGATTGTCACATCTTCACGGCTAAAACCAAGCCCAACAAATACTCAGCAACTGATCTTGAGGCTGCGTTTCCACACTGACAGACACAAAACAGCTTGACTTGCCAACTTTCTATACTGTTTATTGCTACAATATTGCTAGGATTTTTGTTTTCTACAAAAACTCAATGCAAATGCAAATAGACTGATAGAATAAGAAAATAAATAAACATATTACTAATAACAATATTAATACATGTCAGTGCATATTACTTATTTTCAAGTATAAACTGAAATTTTTGTTCATATTTTGGCAAACATAAATGCAAAGTTTTACTTGGGAACGTAATAGTTTTGTGAGCGAATGCAAAGTTTAAAGCGGAACATAATAGTTTCGCAAAACATGCACAATGTTTCAGAGTTTCACATAGAAACGCAATACTTTTGCGTGAGAGGGAATACAAAGTCTCTCTGGGGAACGCAGTAGTTTTGTGAAAGAATGAAAATGTTTTGCAAAAGAACGCAAAGTTTCTTGAGGCGACGTACTAGCTTTGAAGGAGAACGCAAATACTTTTGCATCAGAACGCAAATGTTTTGAGAGCGAATTCAACATTTGTGGGGGGGAACATAGTAGTTTTTTGAGAGAATTCAAAGGTTTTGCGAGAAAACCTTTCGGAATATGCAATAGTTTTGCAAAAGGCCGCAAATCTTTTGTGCGAGAATGCAAATGATTTGAGATTGAACACAATGTTTCTCTGGGGAAGGAAAAAGTTTTGCGAGAGAATGCAACTTTTTTTTAGAAAGAACACGAAGTTCTTCCGGGGAACGTAATAGTTTTGTCGAAAGAATGCAAATGCTTTGCAAGAGAACAGAAATCTTCCAGGGAAAGTAGTAGCTTTGCAAGAGAACGCAACTGTTTTGGGAGAGAATGCAAAGTTCTTCTGGGGAACGTAACAGTTTTGCAAGACGGCACAAATGTTTTGCGTGCGAACACAAAGGTTCTCTGGGGACCGTAATAGTTTTTGCAAAAGAACATGTTTAGTGACAATATGCAACGTTTCTTAGGGGAACGTAACACTTTTGCGAGAGAACACAAATGTTTGGCAAAAAAAAAAGAATGGAAAGGCATTGAAATATAATTCTTCCTCTCGTCTCATATTTCATCCCCATGTCCCCTTCGAGGCTCTGTAGGATAGTGTGGAAACAAGCTCCCACAGCAATCGTAGTAGCAGTAGTAGTCACATCACATCACCACTCATTTGCATAATTTGTACTGTCACTCATGTCTTCTCAACTATTACTGAAAAGAATGACTTTCATTTGCTTTTTCGCTGGAAATTGCTGTCATTGTGAATGGCCCTTGAGCTTGTAGTTCGAAAAGCCATTTTGTTTAAATTCCCACCCAAACAAAATTAAGTCATCCCGTCCCGGCAATACATAGACTTACTGAGCATGTGCAATTTCTGCATCCATCTATCCAAGCATCATCGTCCCTGTATATCTCTCCATTCAGGGTGCATGTCCTCTCACAGTAACAGCCATCCAAGTACTTCATCTTCTCTTCGGCAAGTGCCAACTACAGCACAATGAAGACATGAGGAAGAAGAGAGGCTGAGACTGAATGATGAATCAATATAGAGGGAGGCGATAAAAAAAATGAAGAGCAAACAAAAACAATAAATGTTAGGAGAAGAGGGAAATAAGAGATTCATGATAAGGGCAGCATTTGTAGTGTTCACTATTGTGACCGTTACAAAAAAAACTATTGACATCCAACACAAATACTTTGAACCTTGTGTACTGAAGAGAGAATTGAGTAAATCAGTCTCAATGAATTGAGACACATCAAATTAACGGCATCATGTTTTATAAACTAAAAGCTAATAATAACAACATTAGCATTAAAAATTAAATTAGCTTAAAATTAAATTTTCATCGCACAGGTAACCCCAAAATTCAAAAACTATCCCAAATAAATATATAATGATGCACAAATAAATGTAATGCGATTGACATAAAACTAAGCATGTTCACAAAATAAATCTTATAAATAGTTCCACAAATATGAATTTTATTTACAAATAAGTACAATTTGATTTGCGAATAAAAAAAGCATACACACAAATATTTATTATATTCTACAAACACAACTTTGCCTGCATTTGTAGATCGCTGTGCGTATTTGTGGACTTTGAAACATTTTAAGCGCCAAGATGCACACTAACCCACAAATGGATGAACTCCACCCACCTTGTAAGCCAATCAGATTCCGGCCAGGTGGCACTGACTAATCGTTGCATGTTCTCGTTCCAACCAATCACATTTGTCTTACAATTGGTCACTTCCACGTTTTTCCTCGGTGGATTAAGTCCATAGTCCATTAAGTTCCATAGAGTTTTCAAAATGACAAGCAGAGAAGAGGATTTTTTTCGACTGTAGAATTACAAGTGATGTTTAAATCCTTACAGTTTCTTCATCCTCCGGAGAAGTGAAAATCGTTGTGCAGCTTCGCAAAACGAGACACTGCAGTCAAACCATCCTCATGGATGTTTACATTTTCTGCAACGCTTCATTAAATAATCATATTAATATTGCATACTTGATTGGTAATATTAAGCCAATACAATGTTTAAATTTCAGTTTGTATTAATCGTTCGTTGACCAACGATTGTGCACTCACGCTATGCTTAAATTCCAAGCGGCAAAACGTCATTGGTTGGAGCAAGAACGTGCAACGATTAGTCAGCAACACCTGGCCAATATCTGATTGGCCTGTAGTAGAAGGTGGGTGGAGTCCAACCATTTGTGGATTAGAGCTAGTCTTGACGCTAGAAATGTTTCAACATCCACAAATACGCTCAGCGATCTACAAATGCACAAGATGTGATTCTCACATAAATGCCAGGCAAAGTTGTGTTTGTAGAATATAATAAATATTTGTGAGTATGTTTTTTTATTTGCAAATCAAATTTTACTTATTTGTAAATAAAATTCATGTTTAATTTATTTTGTGAACACGCTTGTTTTTTTATCAATCGCTTTACATTTATTTGTGGATCATAATATATTTATTTGGAATTACGAAACAATTTTATCTCCATAAACAACTTACTACTTAAAATCATATGATTTTTCAAATTATTTTTTTTACATTTTGCTTAAAAGACAGAAAATTACACTTAATACAACATTAAACTTCTCATCATGTAAAAGATGCTGGGAACTGGATATTTCCCATTCAAATGATTTATTTATTATTCATGTTGCTTCACTGCAAACTAATTTAAAAACCTTTTATATAGCATATTTAAATGCATTGCACAGATTTCATTGAAACTATGACAAAATGCAACAGCTTAGAATAATAAAACTGAGCAAGCAGCAAAATCATTTTAAACACAAGCTACCACAATGCTAAACAAACATTTTTATGCACTTACCTTGCTTGATGTTTTAGCCAAAATATCTTGAAGTTCCATGATCTTCTGAACCAACCCATGGAAATCGTTACAAGTGGGACAAGCTGAAATTTGGTGGGTGTACATTAATGCACACCAGAAATTAAACAAGTGCAAATAAATTTTTTCTGAAAATATGCACTTACTACGGTTGAGATCTGGACATTGGACAACGTATCCATGGGGTATGACAACCAACTGAACATCTTGCATCACTCCCTGAAAGAAAGTAAGTCAAGCAGATGTATATAAGATAATTTTGCATATTTGATGGACCAATATTAATACACAAGATTATGCTGTACCCTGAAGAACCCATGGGCATCATTTCTTTGACCAAGCCAGATGTTTGTTCCTCTGGGAAAGTCCATAGATGGCGTCTCCACAATCCTTTCATAAATTCTTAAAGCAAGCACAAATAAAAAAAACAACACATGAATGGACATTAATTCGGATTACAGCATGGCAAATCTACTTCTGGTGGTTCTCAAGCCATTCACCTGTTGCAGTCAATATGGAGCACCACTTGGGTGGCACTGAATGCCAGGGAGACTTTGTGCCAGTGTCCATCTGCTAGACTGTAGGGGAAGACCTCTCTCTGCTGCCGTTGGTCTGAGGTTTGGAAGAGGAGACGGATTTCATTACGCAGACCGCTGCTCTCTACCTCCAGAAACCTGAGGAGGAAGCCAGGAAAAGTGAAAAGTCATAATCATGCTTGAAATCTAAGAACTGCAGGAAATAGCTGCTCCCAAAATGTTTCCTGTTAGTTTTAATGTTCCCATGTACAAGACTTCTGCAGGTTAAGCTGCCAAGCGGTCGTTATTAAATTCTGGTATGTGCCAAAGCACCAAGGAATAACGTGACTCAAGGGAATGTAGGACTTTTGAATGAATGTGAAGAGGAGCAGTGATCCGTGAATCTCTTGGCCTGGACTCAGAGTGCTGACCTTAAAGAGGTGGTAGAATCAATACTGTGTGTGTTTAAGAAATGTCAGTGGACACCCCAATCAGAAGTGTTACAGACGTTCCATCAGGTGAACAGATTATGTGTTCCTCTGAGGAACAGTAAATTAAACAGAAAAAAAAGAAAGAAGGTTTTACTGGAGCAAATGTCTACTGGAAGAATGGATGCAGTGATGGATAGGATGGATGGATGGATGGATGGATGGATGGATGGATGGATGGATGGAATTTGATGGATAGATGGATAGATAGATATATACTGTAGATAGATTGATCGATCAATCAACAGGCAGAACAACCAATGTATGGATGGATGACTGAAAGGATGGATAAATGTATGGATGGATGGACGGATGGTTGGACGGACAGACAGACAGACAGACACATACATGTTGGTTTTTGTGATTTATGGGGACTCTCCATAGGCGTAATGGTTTTTATACTGTTATACTGGTATTGCCCAACACTGACCCTACACCTAAACCTACCCCTTACAGGAAACTGTGTGCATCTTTAGATTTTCAAAAAAAACCCATTTAGTATGTTTTTTAAGCCTTTTGAATTACGGGGACACTGAAAATGTCCTGATAAATCACCTTCATATTGTAATAACTATGTCATACCCATGTCATTATACAAATTTGTGTCCTCATAAACCACATAAACCCGCACACACACACACAGACACACATACACACATACAGACAGACATACATACCTCTGTTCTCCATAGTGGATGGACAGCAGCACTCCGGAGCTGAATTTCTCCTGTTTAAGGGTCAGTAAAAGAGTGAACTCAGTTCTTCCTCTCAGCTTCTGAAGAATTCTCTCTGCTGCCTTAAGAGAAGCTCTTGCATTCCTTGAGGTGCCTGACGGAGAGAGTGACAAAATCAGCCAAAGACAAATTCTGAGGCATTGGCTCATTCAACTTGGATCAACTGAATACATGATCTTACAAGTTTTATACATCAAAAGGATCCCAGAACAGATCACACTGATGTATTTGATCCATCCATCACTGTGTGAGTATGCTATGTATTCAACACAATCGACACAAGCTTTTCAGTAACTGAATTTGTTAAACATTTACGCTACTGGCACCAAGCAAAAGTGGCTTAGAGGAAGAAACAGTCCTTAGTTTCCAGACCATGATGTAGCTATGGAACTATTACTGCCGTTTTAAGGCTAACGCGACCATCTGGTGATATTTATGATTGAATATTTACTATGGAGCCATTGTGAATCCTGAACTAAGCAGAATAAATGAGCATGATAAATGCCAAGGGGTCAAAGTTTGGCTAGTTAGCATAGACCAGTTATCAGGTTAGAAACTACATCTGCACTCAAAAACCTTTTTATTCATATATTTTATTTTTTTGCCATTAATGCAATTTTGTGCCAAATATATATATATATATATATATATATATGTATGTATATATATATATATATATATATATATTGCACATATATTTTTTAATTGATACCTTGTGGCATAAAATAAAATACTAGTTCCAGAAGCAAGAGCCCAAGAGCACAGATGGCAACAACACTGTGCAACAGCCATTAAAATTTATGGGAATTCTAACAGATAGCTTAGTCTAGGTATTTAAGATATGCTTGGAGCATACAAAGGACAATTTTAAGGAAATGAGTATGGTAGACTGACATACAGGTCATGTCCTGACACTAATGTGAGTGGCACAGAACAGAAAAAAAAAATAGAGAAGGAAGGAGGAAACACACTGGGAGAGCTGATGAGTTGGCTGACGAGGACACAGGAAGTTGACTGTCTCCTCAGGGACGAATGTTTAAATCAGTCCTGTCAAAATTTAAGAAATGTCTGGGTCTGGTCCTCTCACAGGGTAAAAATCATGCAACACACACACACACTCGCACACACATAAAGCCAACAGGGGAACACTAATGTTCTGTAGCTATTGTCAAGTAAAGCTCTGGGGAGCTGTAAGCCGCAGCCATGAGCTTATTGAACGCCAGGAACGAGGCGGAGTTTCGGCACCTTCATTAATCAAATACACTGTACGACAGTGAGCTGAGGCTAACCTGGTAACCTCGACAAACCGCAGAGGACACCGCAGCTGATCTAATGGATTCCAGGACACTTCACAAGTATCAGCATTAAAGTCCTCTAGGGAAGTGCTAGGAAAACATGTTTTTTTCGGACACCTCTCAGATTAATCCCCATTGGATCGACACTTCGTCTCAGATGTGCTATTCTTCTATCTTGCTCATCATTGAGGGTTGTATCATTGTGCTGTAAATCAAAGGCTAGTCATTCGATCGAAGCATTTAGAGGTCAGAGAGCAACTAGGAACTCCTGATGGCTATCTGCAAGGAAATTATGCAGATTGCCAAAAATGACTAGTTCAAAAATACATTTAAAAATAAACTAAATAAAAAAATAAAAAAATATGTACTGATAAATAGTCAGCTATAAATAAATACGAGTAGAGAGTTAACAAAATATTAAACATAAATAAATAAATCTTACAGAAAATGATTTAGCTAAATATTGAAATTTAAATTAATAAATTTGGTGGTTAGCTAAATATTGAAATAAACAAAAAACAAACAACAAATAAATGATAAATAATTAATTAAATTGTAATTAAATATAAAGAAACAAATAAGTAAATTACAAATATCTGCAAATAGATAAATATTAAATATAAATAAGTAAATCTGTAGAGAAAAGAATTTAGCTAAATATTGAAATATAAATTAATGTTTTTTATTAATTAATTAACGGTTAGCTAAATATTAAAATAAACAAATAAATAAATAAGTAAACAAATAAATAGTAAAAGAAATCTGTTCAGATCAGTTACATTTAAACAAACAAAAACTGTACAATAAATAGTAATAAATAAATAAGTAAATAGTTTAAAAATCTGTAGATTTCGCAAAAATATAGAAATGTAATAAATATTGAAATATAAATATATAAATAATAAATTTAACATTTAATAGACCCATCAAAATCAGTTTTTAAATAAACATTAAACTTTATTCATCTAATTTAAAAAACATTTAATTTCCTAATTTCCAGGCCATGAGAACACAATTGGCACTGAGCAAGGAGGTAATCAGTAATCTGAATCTGTAATCAATCGCTCCAAGTTCTCAAACACCACAGCCCTGCTACGCCTCAAGAGAACCAATAACTTCAATAATGATATACAAGAACTGGCCTCCTGGGAGCAAGAAACACAGTGTGATGCAAATTATGTAACTCGGGTGACACTGTTCTGGCAGAATTTAAATTAAAAACCTTTAAGAAGATTGCTGGTGAGTTTTCCTAATGATGCTGAGTATCAGTGCCACCAATAATATGAGCAATTACATGTAAAAAAGCACTTAAATTGATCACGAGTCAGGCTACTTATGATGCAAGCGCTTAAAAGTGTGTCCTAACGTACCTAAATGAAAATTTGAAGCCAATGTAAAAAAAAAAAAAAAAACTCATTTACAACTGATGAATTATTCAAGGCCTATTATAATGACAAAATGAACAAGTGTCTCTCCTCAAGTTAACATTGCATTAATCAGGAGACATAGGTCCATTATTCAGTGCCTCAAAGAAGTGGTAGAAATGCCACAAATGCATGTATTAAAGGAACAGTTCACCCAAAAATGTACAACTCTATTATTTACTCAAACCCGTGTTATTTCTATTTTTGTTTTTTAATAAGAAAAACACATGAAATGGCACAAGTTAAGTAAGCTATTGTCATTTATGAGTAAACTTTCCCTTTAAGCCTTTGCAAAAAATGTCACGGTACTGCAGACACAAAGTCAAAACATGGGCTCTCGGCTGGAGAATGCGGGATGAGGGATACGAGCAACGTAAAGTATTTGTCTTGTCCAGACGGCATCAGTGCACAGGAGAAACACTTAGCTGATGTCCCTCTTGGCTGCTGCATGCTCAGATAGCTGATGAATGAGCAGGAATCTGATCCTGGCACTTAAAAGATCCAGTCAGCACCAGGCCTGGCAGAAGAGGTACAACTGTGCCAAACTTTTTTTCTCTTATTGTTTGCTTTTGCACTGCTCCAACCATTCACTCATTAAATCATTCAGGCAGAGCAAGAAGCAATGCATCTGTAAGTCATACTCAGACTTACAGATGCATATTAGGCTTTCTGGTGTTTAACATCATGTTTAAGGGTGTTTAGAGATTTAGCTATACTGTAGGTTATTTTTTTGCGTTAGTGTCCATCAGAATAAAAATTAAAAAGGAAATAATCAAATAGAAATAACAAAGTAATCTGAACAAAGTATTTTTAAAAAGTAGTTAATCCAAAAAATCTGTTTAATTCACAAATTAATCACTCAGGATTTGTGAAAAGAATCAACAGATTAATTGAAAAGATTCTTATCATTCTTTTATATGATTGTCCAATATATACAGTATCTGAACCACATTTATGATGCGTTTGGTGCTTAATTTGACATTTTAGGGTTTGGCAGCTTGAAAACTGTACAATATATTTTCACATTCATATTTTGTGTTCCAAAAAAGTCTTATTGGTTAATAAATTGACAGATTTTTCATTTTTGGTCTATGTACAACAAATATGATTACACTCCCAAAAAAAAAGTTGTGAAGCTGTCTTTGGAGCACAAAGGTACAAAAGCTAAAAATGTACATCTTTGTACATTATTTTTTACCTATGAATGGTACATATTAGTATCATTTTAGTAGTATACAAGTACAGATTAGTACCTTTTGGGGTACTACCTCAGTGACATTTTTTTGGGGTGAGCGTACTGTGATAAATACTGTATGTGACTGTGATAGAAAATTACTCATACCAAGATATAAGATTTTGTTCATACCGCCCACCTGCACTTACTCAACAGCACAATGTCTGGCTACAGTGGCACTATAACATGTTTAGCCTTGAATTATTTTTAATACCCCCCCTCCTTCTCCTCATCCTCCTCCCTTCTTCTCTTTTCTCCTTTCCTCTCCAGTATAAACAGCACAGCATGGATGTCATTGATGGACACTGATAGGTCTCTCATCTGCATTCTGCACATTTATGACCTTGTCTCGAAGCCTGTCTGTTAGATCCCAATTCCGCAATCCCACTGGCATTTACTGGAGCACCAATCAATACTGAGGAGGTGCCATCTTCCCAAATTAGAACAAGACTATTGCCCCCACAGATATCAAATGACTCTGCTTATCATAAAATGTCAGACTTAGTTTTTTTTTCTACCAAATATGTACAAATCCCTATGTCTCTCTAATGCAATGTGTATGTGTTTATGGGTCTACAGTTGCATGCGTACAATGTATACAGTATGAATACATTCCCCAGAGCAGCAATGTCTCATACACCATTCATACTGCAGTGCGCAACAGAAGTGATGACACAGATGCTGGATAACTGCAAACCTAGAACGTTATTGCAAGCATAAAAATCTGTCATCAGCATAGGTCATGGAAGTGGTGACAGCATTGTGCTGAAGTAACTAAAAGGTGGGTGGTTTTGTCCTAAGGTGTCCATGAGCAATTGAGCCAGAAAGCAGAGAATGACCATCACCATTGTGCCCCTGAGCAAGACACTGAACCCCGAACTGCTCAAAGCGGGATTTCAATCTGGATAAACAACCAGCTATAATTCACCAGAGGGACAATGATGCTATAGACAGATCTGCTAAAACAGCCCTCCAAATAAGCAGAGTGGAATGGAATAGAACAGATCAAAGAATAGAATTGAATTGAATAGAATTGAATAGAATAGAATTGAATCGAATAGAATTGAATAGCAGATATGCTAGTTTAGAATAAAACAGACAAAGACAAATAAAAAAGAATTCAGAAAAGCTTTTGAAAATAGAATTAATAAAAAGACAAAATAAAAGAGAATACAGTAGATCAGAAATTAGCTGTATTAATAAGGAACTAAACAGCGCAGAACACTCAAGGAACAGAAAACAAAAAAGAATACTGTAGGTTAGAAATATCACAGAATAGAATAGAATAGAATAGAATACACAAATAGAATAGCATAGAATAGAACAAAAATAGACAAAACAAAATGAAACAAAACAAATAGAACAGAACAGAATAGAATACAATAGAATAGAATAGAAAAGAATAGAATAGACAATGTGTAGAAAAGATCAGACAAGTACAAAGTACAAAAAGTGTAGAGAAAAAAATAACAGAATACTATTGATCACACATAGAACAGATTGGAATGGAATAGAATAGAGTGCAGTAGAGAAGAAATAGATAAAAACAAAGAATATAGCAAAATAGAACTGAACTGATATACAGTAGAATAGAATAGAATAGAATAGAATAAATATGGAACAGACAGGGCAAAGAATAGACTAAAGCAGATATAGACTACACAAAGAATAAAGTAATAAAATACAGGAGATCATACACAGAACAGAGCAGAACAGAACAGAACAGAATAGAATAGAATAGAGAAGATATAGAATAGACAAGGTGTAGAATATATCAGAATCAAACAGAATACACTAAAGCAGATAAAGACTACACAAAGTATAGGGAATACAATAATAGAATACAGAACAGAATAGAACACAACAGAATAGAATGGAATGCAATAGAGCAGATAAAGAAAAACCAAAGAATAGAACTAAACAGAACAGAATAGAATGTAATGCAATAGAGCAGACACAGAAAAGACAGAATACAACAAAATAGAACACACTAGAGTACACTAGAGGAGTAATAGAATAGAATAGAATAGAATAGAATAGAATAGAATAGAATAGAATAGAATAGAATAGTGACCAGCAGTCAATAACAAAACATAAGTTCAAATCTGATTTCAAATTCTAGCTGAATTCTTTGTTGGTAACTTCTTTTCATAATAATTTTAGAAAGAAGTAGCCCAGAAGAGAGAAGAAAAAAATATACAAGACTGGAAAGAACAGGAGTCAGTGACACGAAAAAAACTTCATTTTAAAAGCCCTAGAAACCGACTTCTTTGGTAACTGGTTCTATTTATCATACTCTAACTCTAGAGCCATAAACAGCATCATTCTGGCATTCAGAGTGAGCCACGGAGCCAGATGTTATTCCCTTCTCTACTCGCTGTCCTCATTAACTACATCTCCTGAATGGGATGACAATTCTTTGATGGGCAAGAACTTGCTGCTCAACACAGGAGTCTATTTACTCCTGGGATTGATGCTTCACTGTTGGGTTGATCCATTTTTCATGAGAGATTAAGTGGGATCTGGAATTATGCCGTTCTAAACCAGCTGTCTGCTTGGCGGTTTCCTCTCACCAGATGTTAACAATGGATTCCAATTTCTCTAAATTGATGAAGCTCACAGTGAATGTGTTTTTTCTGAAAGTCGCTGTGATGTCAGTTACACTACAAAAGCAAAGAATCACATGCCAGCTTGATTGACTTGTTAAATGCAGTTACACACACACACACCTTCAAACAGATATGCTCTGCTCTCATTGTGGAACCCCTGGACCTGGGAGACTCCAGCACTTGACCTCACAAGATCAAACTCATGGAAGACATCCACATGTAAGGCTGGATCAACCCCCAAACCTGAAACTAAAGACAATAAACATGAGGAATCATTTACAAACAGAATTTAATGAAAGCAATTAAACATAGTCAGTCATTAACAATAAAAAAAACTTTATTCAATTTACTAAAAAAACGCTTTATTATAAATTTCTGCTTTTATATATTTACATATACAGATAACCCCCATGATAACACATTTGGTAAAACAGAAAACCACTAAATATAATAATATACACACAAGTGAATCTACATTGACCATAGTAAACTCTTAGTGCTTAGTTTTACTCAGACAAACTACAAAACACATCAGACAAAGCTAAACGATTGGAATATTTACTGCAAACACTCACATTTATATACAGTAACTGATCATTTAAAATAAGAAACATTTGATTTTCAACGGAAATATAGCTTCTTTTTTTTACTCACAGAAAATGTAACTACATAATACATATTTTATGCATACATACATAATAATATGCATACTTGATTAAATTATAAATAATATACTTATTAACAGCTAATGTTTACAGTATTTTACAGTATAACATGCATAACTTTTTTTGTAGTTTTTTTTACATTTATGGTAAGCTAACTCATAGTTAACAGGTATTCATAGTAACATTTGTCATTCTTTATTATTTTTATTATACGTCAAATATATAACAATTTTAAATAAGCTGGAACACATTTATAAAGTCCACATACATTACATTTTACATCTCAAAATTTCGTTTGTTCAAACATAGGTGTAACCACCCACTACGTAAAATATGAGCATCCCATAACCACCCATCCCGTTGCCCAAATTCACCAGCAATAAGACGTCTGGCAAATACAAGCTTACCGCAGAAAAGTCCAAGAGTGCAAAGCGCAAAATAAAGTTTGAATAATCCCATTGTGAAGGAGGTGAGAGAAACGCCTATTCCATCATGCTGATGTTCTGCTGGATACTGAGCGAGATGCGCATCAGTGGTACATCTCCAGTAAACGCATCCTCAAATCTTCATTACACTTGGTCAAAACTTTAGAAAATTAACACGGAGATATAAAGCAAGAATGAAAACTCCATCCGGCGAAAATTCAGCTTCTGGAGATGTGCAGTGTACTCTTGTGAATGAACGGTCAGAGGAGAGATGCAGGTGCGTCTGTCCTCCGTTACGACCAGAGAGAGAGAGCGCGCGCGAGCTAGCGAGGGAGAGATTGAACAAACGCACCTGCAGCTCAAAAAGCCTGCCATCTGCTGGTCATGCACATGAACATGTGTATCTTATAAATATTCACATTAAATTTAAAGTTTGCATAAAATACAGTAAGCATACAATGCCACAACAATAGCTTTCATTAAATATGTTAACATTATTTACATGTTCAAACAGCTCAAATAACCTGTCATTTGTGAATTTTTAATACATTACAGTAATATTAAAACATATAACCAGTTTGCATTATAAGCAGCAGGAGGTACTGTTTCTGTTGTTCACCTAAAATAACTGGAAGCCAATAAAACCGGAAGTCTCGCACATTCTATACAAGTGGTATCTTGCTTTGGCAGTTCAAGAAACGCATAACACAGGTAAGAATTATTATAAGATATTAAGGATTCTTAAAATTACTTCAAATGTATAATAATTGTAGGCTCAGGGTTTTCAAACCTGTGCTTATTGGATAATTTAACTCTTCCCCGACATGTTGATGACCTAAAATAGCCTAGCAAATGTAAATCAGTGAAGATGAACTGATTAAATATTCACCCACTAAGGGCACATGTACAATATTTTGTTGCCTGAATATCCTGAATTATGGTGCTCAAATAACTAAGACACGTTGCCATGGCATCCGCGGTGCATTTGCATATGGAAAAGGGTCAAAGAAGAAGGTCATGTGAGGCAGAATTAATAATTGCTCGACCAATCAAACAGATGATGCATCCAATGTGCGTTTTACGATGCACCAGTAATCCATGTGGCACAGCACTGTGTTTTTAAATGGCTGGTTTTCTGAAAATGCCAGTTGCATCTGTTATCTGTCAAACAGAGAGTGTGTGTGTGCATATGCTGTGATAGTTCATGCATTATTAATTAATCATTTGGTTGGCAAACCTATAAATCTGATTACAGGATCCTACCATCACTTATTATTTATTAAACCATTGTAGCGATATGCATTATATTAATCTGAATGTATATAAGCCAGAAACCAGTGGAGAAGATGGAGAGAAAGAGAGCGAGAAACTGCTGGATGTCGTCGCGCACCTTTCAGTTTCCACAATGACAGCTCAAGGCAACAGTTAGACAGAAGGCAGCTTAAAAAGCGATGCACAGGGAGGAAGCTGTCCTCCATATCAGTTCAGTCTCTACACGACAACAAGTGTTTCAGACAACAGACTGTCTGCATGACAATTTCTGTGGCCTATAATAAAAGCAGCAGTTGGGGACAGCAGTATGAGTGTTGTGATCATTCTCTTAACTAGAGAGAAGAACACAAACCACTCAGGACTTTAGTTGATTAAGTGAGGCAGGAAATGTTTATTTACATAATGTCTTTATATATAGTGTAGGCCTATATATATATATAAAAAATCCTCATTGATATCCTGAGCCAGATAGTTAATGCTGAAAAATAAAATAAATAAATAAATAAATTAAAAAAATGAATTGGCCAAGTTGGCAGACCAGCTTGAACCATCTAAATTCAGTTCAAACCAACTAAGACCAGCATCAACCATCTAAAATCAGTTCAAACCAGCTAAGACCAGCATCAACCATCTAAAATCAGTTAAAACCAGCTAAGACCAGTATCAACCATCTAAAATCAATTCAAACCAGCTAAGACCAGCTTCCTGGCAGACCAACTTAAACCATCTAAAATCAGTT
>JAUMHQ010000051.1:6521179-6554158 GCA_032361165.1 Enteromius paludinosus
GTTATATTTATAGTTGTTATATATATATATATATATAGATAGCTGTTTTTATTTTTAAACTATAAATGGCATATTTATTCTATAAGTGCTATTGTATTTTATTGCTAAATATATTTTTTCCTAAAAATAAATAAAAAAATAAAACATTATGTTTCTTTTTTCTATATTCTATAAACTTGTTTCCTTTATTTTCTTATAATACGCAACAGTCAATATGCATGGTGTGATAACTAACTTTTAATATTTGTTGTATTTTATTTGCAAATTTATTCAAACAGAGTACTATATAAATTGAATTTGATACAATTTATTCGCATTAAGAGAATAATAGATTGATGTTACAGAATTGTAAAATTTTGTGGTTAAATTCAAGGATATTAATCAGCTGATTAATGACAAGAATTACTCTGTCTGAATATGTTCTTAATACACAGCCAAATTTAAGATATCATTCAAAATGTGTGTAAAAACACTTTTTATTTTAACGTAATTTTTTGCTTAGTCTACTTAAAGTGTACATGCATAAGCCTAGAAAAAGTGTTTATTTCATTTTATTTTCAACAAATAAAAAAATCTGAATTTAAACCAGTATTCAGTCTCTCCACTTCTTGAGAGGTTTAATTTGAATGTGATTGAGTATAAGATTTAAGCAAGTGTGTTCTTTTAAAGATTGCTCAAGACTGAATCAAAGCATTTGTTTGGCTCTATTAGATGAAATACTCCAAATACTGAACATTCCGCCTAATGAAGACATCTCATATTAAACTGATGACAGCTTGGTGAGTAAATGATCACACTGACTAAAGAAGACCGAAAATAAGTAGGCCTAATCTAAACAGACAAATACAGCCTAGACAAAAATGAGCTGGCGTTTTGTGTGGAAATGATAATCGGCCCAAATAATTGTCTAATTTAGCTCTGAGCTGCGTGGAAGATGTTGAGCATCAAATAATCAGAACCTCAAATTATAGACAAAAGCTAAAAACAAAGAACAAATCTTCATAGCCTGATCTAACATTTCAAGAAATAATACTCACAATCAGGCTGTCCAAAATGAAGATGAGTTTGTTGTCAGCAAAATATCAGAACAATTTTGAAAGCATTACATCACTTGCTCACCAATGAATAGTCTGCAGTAAATGGGTGCCGTCAGAAAGCTGATAAAAACATCACGATAATCCAGTATGACTCCAGTCCATCAATCAACATCTTATCAAGTGAGAAGCTTTGAGTTTCTAAGAAAATGTTATTTATTCACAACACTGCTTTCTCTAGTGAAATGAATAAGGAGAGAAATATGTACAGTTCAAGAACAGTTTGCAAGCAAAAGCAATCCAAAACTAAACAAATATGGTGGTGAATTTTGATGTGAATCAAAATGACTTCTAGTATCAGATTTTCACTTCACAATATGTTAATTAATTGATAGACTGGAGTTGTGTGGATTATTGTCATGTTATATCATCTCAATCTGATGGCACCCATTCACTACAAAGGATCCATCGGTGAGCAAGTGATGCAATAATAAATTTCTCCAAAACTGCTCTGAATGAAAAATAAACTCATCTATCTCGGCCTGGAGATTTTAAAGTGAATTTGATCAAATTTTCATTTCGACCTGCACTATTCTACATATATTTTAAGGATATTTACATGCATTAGAAATACTGTAATGTTAATATTTCCCTGCAATCCAAAAGTGACCCATCTTCTTAAATTTGTCACTTTTCTGGACTCTTTGAACCAGTCCAGTCTACAGACCTCTGCATGAGGAACTCGGATTTGTTTTTAAACCAATTATTTTCACTCGAAGGCATTAGATGATAGCAATCTCCTTCTGTTTAACCACAAAATTGAAATAGAATAGAACAGCTCCATGCAAGAACTGAAGTCCATTCATGTCTACGCTCCTAATGAAGCTGCATACCGAGACTGGGTGATGTAAGGAAGAATGTAACAGAGAGGAAATAGTTTGTCCTCACGTTCCTGGTCACCAGCACAACTCTCTCTCAGTCTCTCATAGCACGAAGGAAGACTCATACTGCCAAAACAAGCAACCATGAAAGGAAAATCTCACTCAATGTCCCAGTCCAAACTCTTTAATGCTACACCCTCCTTTTCCCTTTTTTGTTTTCTTCAGCGGTCTCGGATTCGCAAACATTTCAGTGGTGCGTTCCGATCCATGCCATGCCTAATGGATATTTCAGCTCCGTATCTGCCAAAGACAACAGAGGGCCGACATTCTTGGTACTTGACATCAAAGATGCAAACAATCGTATAGTACAGAGTCCACATATGGATACTGAACCCTACCAGGAGCAAAAGCCTCAGAATTGCAAACAGGTCTGAGGACACGTATAGGGGGGCTGGATTCCAAGACGTTTAAAGATAGCTCAGGATGTATGGGAGTTGACTTAAGATTCCCAAGCCAATATATTGCCCCGCGGCGATCAGAGAGAACACACATTCCAGACATTCCTCTGTGACCAATCAGTAGGTCAGTCTGACGGCCCAGTGCCTGGACTCAGCGAGATGCATCAGGGGATGAAGAGCATGACTCTTAAAGAATCTGACTCTACAGCCTCTTCACTTCTTAATCTGCCTCGACAGATTCTAATCAAAGCTGCTTTGCTTCTGCGTGACTGGCTGCGGCACAGAAAATGGTGCAAAAAAAAAAAATAAAGATTTACTTAGTAGTTTTTGGTCTTGTTTTCTGGTACAAATATCTAAAGATTCTTGAATGGACAATCAAAATGAATTAAGATAACCTAAAAAAAAATGCCAGTGAGGTCAGAAAAACATCTTAATTCATAGGGAAACCATGATTATTACAAAAATGTTTTTTTAGAAAACATGTCTTAATATCTCAATTAATCTAGCTTCTTAAGTAAATATATCTACATGCAAGAATGTTAAGATATTTGAACTAGAAAACAAGACAAAAAATACTAAGGAGGAAAACAAAATCAGGTCAGTAAATTTATTGAAGTACAAAAAGTAATACTTATATTCAGGAAGAATGCATCATTTGAAACCGAAAACATTTTTACTGAAAAACGAATGAAAGAAAAAGTCTGTTTGCAACACATCCGATGCAGATAGACAGAAAAAAGAAAAATCTGACTCCGGACCCCAGAATTCTCAATGTCCTATAGTCCAGTGGAAATTATGCATTTATTTTTTTTGGCGCCTGCAGATTTAATCTAGAATGGCCAGGTTTTTGCACAATACCCAAGAGAATGAACCTTTATGTAATGTTATACACATTATGTAACTAGCTTAAACTGTTTCAAACAGCAGTATTCCACATTGTTGTCACATGATGTCATTATTTTGCATCTGTAGGAATTCAGATATGTTTCCAGTTTACTGCACATCTCTGAAACCAAATAGTCGTGTTTCTGTTTTCAATTTGTGTAAAAATGCTACAATCAGACCTATAGTCAGACACGTTTACACTGAACGAAGGTCTGATGTCACCTGTGCAGATCTCCTGTAAGATGCAGGACTAGAAAGCATGTGATCGAAACAAAACAACTAGGAGTGAACCACAATGTTGATCAGGGCATCAGGTGATCCCAATTAAGCAACTGAACCCTGATTCAAACATTCCCAATCAGAATCCAACTTTTCCATTTTTTTCCACCAACCAGGAATGATATGAGCGCAACCATGAGAACCAATAGAATGGAAAACAAACAATCCCTGCCGTTTTCACGTCTACACATCCATCTCCGGTTTCTTTATCGGTATTTCTTTATCTCCTGACCATCATGCCTGCATAGCCGCAATTCCACGAACAAGGCGAAAGTCAAAACATTGGAATGTGGTTGTTCTACATGTGCTATTTTTATTCGGCTGTTATGCTAACACTTCCACAGTCTGTGCCCACTGACTTGGCCATTAAAGGAAAAGCTAAATAGATGTTTTGCACACAAACTCACAGGCAGGTCAGAGTCCATCCATGCCTGCCAAACTCTGCCAGACCATCACAGAGAATCTGGCCAATGTGCGCATACCATTTCCCGTTTACATAAATACTTGTAGTTTAAAGGAACTCATGAGGTTTTTCATTATCGAAGCACTCTATTTGTTTGGAGTATTGGGTAATTAGACAACAAGTGTTGATAACGGGTTCATATGCTGAAGAGCACAGTATTGGAAACAGCATGAACACGTCCATCATTGCACAGCATTAATGAGGTTTCAAGGCTAAAAACAAACAGCAAACATGAAAAGTATGAGAGAGTATGTTTATTCACTTTGAATTCCAAAAAGACTTCTTTATTTATTATTAATGGTGTTTATTTCTTCTGTGGAACACATAAAAATATGATGAAGCATGCATGAAATGCAAAAACAAAAATTAAACAAACAAGCTAAATAAAAAGCAGCATTAAGCAAAACAAACCAGCATGAAAGCATAAATACGATACTTTTAATAGTTTTAGACAAAAACAAAACAAAAGCAAAACAAAACTAAAAAGAAACAAAAACAGCATAAAGCAAAGCAAAACAGCATGAAAACAAAACATTACACTTTTAATTGTTTTCAATGGACAAAAACAAAACACAAAACAAACAAAATCACATTAAACAAAAAAAACATGAACATGATACTTTAAATAGTTTTCAATGGACAAAATGGAAATAAACAAAACAAAGTAAAAAAAAACAACAAAAAAAAACAGCATGAAATAAGGCACAATAAACAATAAAATAGCACAAAAAACAAAATAAGTTAAAGAAAACAAAACTAATAAAAGAAAGAAAGTATTTTTTTCACTACATCTTGTTTTGTATTCCACAGAAGAAAGGCTATGTTTGGAAAGAGATTTCAGTGCGAGTAAATGATGAAAGAATTGGCATTTGTGTGTGTACTACTCCTTTAAGAAAGACTATATTTAGATTACAGTGTCTCTGTATCGCTTAATGGGGCATGCAAAGTCTACTGTCAGTGACAAGCTGTTGAAAGTTCCAGTCAGATCTGAGATTCGAGTTATGAGCATCAGTTTGGGTTAACATTTAGACAAGCATCATGCTGTATGCTCACATGTTGAGATGCCATTTACATTGTTTCGCTGCTGATAAGCGGTTATTGCTCTGTAAAGCAACAAATACCATTCGAAACAGCAAGCAGTTTACCTAATGGTGTCATGTGATTTGTCACGTGATGACAGACATAGTTGGGTCATGCTGAGAGGTTTATGAACTAACATTCAAAGGACAGGAACAAAGAAATCAGCAAAACCAAAATCTGTGTTTTCTCTGAAAAGAAATGGCGTCGAAAAATGCATGGAAATTAGATTAGCTCATAGTAAACGAGAAAAGAGACTTTGGGTTTGAGAATATATGTCAAGTAGTATTACACATCAACTAGGTCCTAACACAGTAAAACAAGGAAGCCTTGCTTAGAAGCACATCATATTTTTCAGCAAAGTTTGCACAATTAGGTCATCAAATATACACAGGTGCCCTCTATTGGCAGCTTGGTGTTTATGCAAGATAGTCAAGGGACATTTGATGAAATGCAGAACCCACGAGGTCCCATTTTTTTAACAAAATCAATGATTATGAAAACAGAAGTTTTAAGAGAAGGGTGCAGAGAGGGGAGTGTTTGTTTTCGTTAGGAATGAGCTGAAATGTTTTTGCACCTAGAGCAGTTTGCCACCTGGTCTTGAGTAATAAAGAATGATTGTGTGGGGAGGGGAACGAGAGAAGGTGAATTCATACGAATTAGCCACCTCGTAATCTGCTGTAAGATAAGGCTGTATGATTGACCTAAAAATTACAAATCTGTTATCATTTCCAAACCTTTCAGACCTGGTTTCTATTCCAGTGTTTAATATACTTAGAATTTATATGCGTTTTATTTTTAGATTATACATTGTAAACTATTTTTTTTCTTTAAATTTTTAAACATTTTAAAATATTTAGTTTCTATTGTTTCTATTTAGTTTTTAATAATTAAATTTTTTGTAAAAAAAAAACAACGTTTTTTTAAACAACATTTAACCCCTTATGTATGAACAAAATATATCAATAAAATCTCTCTTTCTCAGAATATACAGTAAAGTAGAATGAAAGTCATGTGGGTCACAATGACATGAATGAAAAAAACAACACAATTTGCTTCTTTAGATGAGCTCTTCCTTGTATTAGTTGCTATGAAGTGCAGGATATCCACTTGTTCTATTTTAGTAACAACTGTGCATAGACATGTGAGAAATGTTTTGTCTTCCCTTTCCATCTTCACAAACATTGCATCACACTCAAAAGTACTGTAACTAATACCACACGGTATTTTAAATAGTTTTAATCACTCCCAGGTATGCAAACACACACATTTATACTCGCAAAAAGCTTTTCCAAAGCTACACACTTGAACTCCTTCAGACTTCCAAAGCAACCACGGTTGTACAATCAGCTCTCCCTTTAGTTTTCAAGTCTACTACAGCAACATCATCCCAAAGCCTCACGTGAGGGACTGATACGATCTCGACCTTGTGTCTGAGAGGTGAACTCAATGTCACATTCAGGGTTTTCCCCTCATTAGAGCCAGTGAAGGGCTTCATTCAAAGCATCCGTGTCCTGCTGAGACTGAGCCTGGCTGGACTTTAGTTGGGTCTGTGTTGAGGTTTAATGAACTATGAGCTTCTGGCCCTCCCACACACACGATTCATGGCCAGACTTGCGTCAAAAGGCCAGCCGTGAGTGGGCTTGTTCGGGCCCAGAGACCAGAATGCACATGCTGGAGAAATATAATGCAGGTTTTATTTGAGGCTGTTGCTAAACATTAGAAAAAAATAAGGTTTCAACTGTAAAATCTGAGTCACATTTATCATCATTTTAAATAGCTGATATACATACCTTCTGTAAGCAACGAGTAAAAAACTACAAATTCAGCTGGTCTCCATAGACATAGTGCACCTAGCCTCATTGGAAATATGTGCCTCATTTCTGCAAAAAATAAATAAATAAATAAAAACACCTATACGAATCGCTGCAGTTTCCAGTTGAAATGAACACTAGAAAGTAAAACTCAGACTCACTTTGAAACTGCCACAAAACACGCAGTAAGGTATATAATTGCAGAGTTGCAGAAATAGAAGCACATATTTCCAATGAGCCTGCCCTGATCACATCAATCAAGATGAATCACTTTTTTACATATAAGGTCACTGTGGATAAAAACGGCTGCTAAATATAAAAGCAAACATGTACAGACCACAGTGAGAGCTATGTGTCATCATATATAATTATATCTCATAATTGTATAATTCTATCAACTTTTTACTAACCCTCCTGTTCCCCAGCTCCACCTGTACAGATCTGCTTTGTGTTGTTATTAAATATGCTATTTTTGCAGCAGCAGTTTATCTTAAATAACAACAGCACCATATGGGACATATGTAGATTTCGCAATCTTCATTCCAGTTCATCCCAAAGGTGGGGTTGAGGTCAGCGCTCTGTGCGGGCCAATCAAGTTTTCTTTTTGCTTTTATATGTGCTAATGGACCTAGATATTGCACTGGGTCACAGTCATGCTGAAATATAAAAGGGTCTTTCCCAAACTGCTGAAAGCATAGCGCTGTCCAAAATATCTTGGTATGGTGAAGCAACCCCTGAAAAAAAAACAGTCCCGTACCATGCCAGGCATTCTCGTCCAACCTCAGTGTCTGACCTCACAAAAACGCTACTAGATGAATGGGTAAAATTTCCCAGCAGAAACTTCCCAGAAGAGTGAAAGGGGAGATCGACTTCATATTAATGACCATGCAGTGTCATTAAAGTCTCTTGTCGGTTTAACGATCAGGTGTCACAACACTAAACTTTTTGCTTTGCAATTTAGCATCGCATTCTGTCACATTGTAAACCGAAGTGCAACCAAAAAGAAGTTCTGGAGTGTGAAACCTTACTTAACCCAGGGGGGTTTACCCATTTACCCAGGGTTAAGTATAGTGTGAAAAGCCCTTGCCATTCACCCCCAGTGAGTAAACCATCCGGGAATCACTAAACAGCTTTGAGCCCAAGCATCCCCCATCTCATCTTTGCCTCAATTGTTTTTTTACAGGCCTATTGGAATGCCAGGTATGTCTCTCTCTGGCACACCCACCACACCCAGAGACCAGAGAAAGGCACAAGCCAGGGCAAGCAGGTGAAGCTTTATCTCCAGTGCGTGAGAGGCCACGGTGTCTGTTTCCCGCTTTCTCCCCCACCCCCATCTTACATCTTGCCTGGACGCTCTCTCTCTCTCTGGCTGGAGTCAGACTGGGAAAATTCCCATGTGTGGAACGAGGACGAAGGAAGTAGGAGGTTGATTTCAGGACAGCAGGTCTCAGTGACTGTTGGAGGTCGCAACTGCTCAGGTATCAGCTGAACGAAATGAATAGCATGTATCTGTGTGCGTGTGAGAGAGAGAGGGGAACGTGTTTATGTGTTACTGAGACGGTGACAGGGAGAATAATACGTGTGAATGGCCATGTGAAAGAGAGTGTCTGTCTAGGCAGGCTGAGAGCAGAAGTTTTCGGGGATGAATGGGCAAACTTGAGACTGCATTTGAAAAGTGTCACCGGTTCTCCACCTGCTGTACGGTTTCCAAATGCTCAGTGTAAAACAGCTCACATTACTGCCAAAATCAGATATTGTCTCAGGCAGGCAAACATGATAAGACCAAATGACATATATATAGACTATTAAATATTATGTACACTATTTGAAATATTTTTTCTTATATTTTTCTTTTGACAGAAGTCTACAATTTACATTAAGCTATGCAGTATATATTATTAATACTGCAAATCAGTAATACAGTAAATACAGTAATATTATAAAAATGCAGGGTTAAAAACAACCCAAGATGGGTTAAATAGGGCTTAAGCCTTGTCCAAGACTAAAATGTAAACGTCAACCTGACTGATCTTAAAACATGTCAGTGACTTTATTTTTCTGAAGATGCACACCAGTAATGCTTTTTACGCACGTTTATAAAAAATACTGGTTTAGGTTAAGCCCTGTCAATGAAACCAGGCCTTAGACTATTGTTTCAAAATCACTATAGCTTAAAATTAACCTAAAATATGTTGGAAATCAAAAATCAGACAATCTAACGAAAATCTAAACCATTTATTAATAAGTCTAATGAATAACAATTAAATAAAAAGCATATATTAAACAGCTTATCACTTAATGTTCATTTCCAGCATATTTTGGGGTTTTTTAAGCAAAAAATATAGTATTTTTTTTTTTTTTAAGTGTTTAACAGCATTTTTAAGAGTGTATGAAATATCATTACACTGTTGTTACGATTTAAAACAAATATGTTCTGTTTACATAGATTTCAAAACGGAAAATAGATTCACATAATCCTTCAGAAATCATTTTACTATCCTGATTTGGTGCTCAAGAAATTATATATATATATTTTTTTATTCTAAATGCTAAAAAGCAGAACCCTTAAGAAACAGAAATTAAACTTTGTTTATTTGAAATACAAATATTTTTTAACAATGTAAAAGTCACTTTTGATAAACAGTATATGATTACTCAATTACCTCTGCATACCAAGTTAGTAGAATGCAGTGGTTTTATTATCTCCTTATCTTTTATGCTCCTACATACAGACAAGATAAGAGTTAAAAAGAAATCCACTAAACCTAAGTAAGCAGTAGAGACGCCTGCCATAACAGGCATCAATAAAAGCAGATCTGATGAAGCAGTCATAAAGAGACGGGGTAACCTAGCGATTAACGATCTGTGCTGCTTATTAAAATGCTGATGGTTTGATTCCACAGTCACTAAGGACCAGCAACTGGTACATCGCTGACATAAACCTTCTTTGTCTCTAGATCCTGAAGAAACACATAGCTAACATTTACCTGACATAAGAAGCATGGTGTATCATTATATTGGTACATTTTTAATAAAAAGTGAACTTGCATGTGCTTTAAAAATTCAACACATTAAATTGATCAGAAGTGGCATGCTGCTCCTTTTAACATTCATTTTAACCAGAAAACCTGCATATAGATAATTATTTGAAGGATCGTATGACACTGAAAGGAAGAAATGCACCAAAGAAATAAACAGCATTTTAAAATATATTAAATTAGAACACAGATATTTTCAAACGTATTTTTTTATCAAATAAATGCAGCTCTGGTGAGCATTAAAAAACACCCCAAAATTGTAAATAGCACTTGCCTACAAGACACTGAGAACAAAAGAAACAAAGACGTCTCCGATGGTTTCTCATTCCTTCATTTGTCATCGCTGTAATGAGTCAATAAAAATTCCACCGTGTGCAAATATGTAAATATAAAATATAATGGTGTAATTGTAAATGTATTGACAAAGGGTTCTCACCACAACGATAAAACATGAACATCACTTTTGTTTTTGTGATTTAAATAAAGAAAATCATTCCTTGTGGTCTGTACATTAAAAAAAGATGTACAACATATTCAGGCCAGCGGCTGAAAACCGTGACACATAAGACTATGACTGATGTGTGTGTCAGAGAGACTCCCAGACTGTCTGAACTCCCTGTGATTGTGTGAGTGTGTGTTTGTTTGAGAAAGACAGTGAGACTTTTCCTTCTAAGGTGAGTTTTTCTTCATGGGTGGCAATCAGAAAAGAGAAGTGCAGTTAATGATGAGCGTTGTCGGTAAGAATCCACCCTACTCAGAGAACATATTCAGACAGAGACTAATACAGCAACCATGTACTCTTGCTGTGCTAAGATAAACATCTCACGGTCACAAATGCACACGCATGCACTCACACTCTGATTGAACGGCTCCAGTTTGTTCAGGTGGTTTAAATCGCAGACTGCTTTTAGAGACAAATCGTCTGTACCAGACTAAAATGTTAGAAAGCGGTAGAGGTCAGATAAAGCCACAATAACTCAGCTCTGCTCTGGGAACATACACATTAATGGTCATCTGTTACACAATCCAGCTCTGCTCAGACAGAGAAGCTAAACTGGAAATTACCAGTGTGCACCAGTACTCCTGAGAAACGTTCCTGTCAAAGTTATTTTGTGCCTTACATCACCGAATAACCATGGTGAATGTTCAGTACTGTAATACACGCTTACTTCCTTGCACACGCATGCATATACACATTCTATTTTGACATTTTATATAATTGTAAATAATTCATAAAACTATTAAAACAATTTGTTTATGGAAACTTTAATAATACTGTAATAATAAATGAGGTCAGGGCCCTCCCTGTTTTTTAGGGGAATCTTAGATTTGAATAGCCAGATTCAGATAGACTGAACAGAAGAGCAAGTTAAGCAAGGCATCAAAAAGATGCCTAAATGAATAAATGTAAATGTAACTGTGAATAGGCTAAATGCACACAGGCCCTGAATCTGAAAAATTAAGAATCAGTTCAGTCAGACTGTAAGACCATTGTCCAAAGTGATTAAAAATTGTAAGAGGCCAAAATGTCTGAACACGCATCATGACAGTATCATAGAGGACACAGCAGCTGTCAGCTCTCAAAACCATTAAAACAATATCTTTAAAGCTCTGACCCATTTATTACACAAGACACATTTGGTTCAAAAGTGCAGAAGCCCTCACAATGAGGTTTTGGTGTCAGCGTGAGTTCAGAAGTCACCGCATAGAGGCATATCAAAGCAGATAAGAGCAACTTTGCTCATCCTTGAGGTCAAACTAACATCTGAGTCCAGAGTGAGTGTGTGTGTGTTGGGACAGCAAAGTTTGTCGTGAGACACTCAGCTTTTCGTAAACTGGGTCAGGCCAGGAAAGTCTTGAATGGAGCTCATATGGTAGTTCATATGTGTCAACCTTAAAATGCACGAAAGTAATAAAGGCTAGAGGCTAATTAGAGTTTATGTAACATGGCTCTAATTTCAGCTCACTGGAATCTCTGGCCTCATTCAGGTAGATTTTAAATAAAGTAATGATGAGTCCCATGCCGTAAGTCAGTCATGCATACTGTATATATATATGCACACACACATACACACACACACACACACTTGCTCTAAAGCTTGTCTCAGAGAAATTCGGCAAGGCAGTTAGAGTTACACTTTAGTGTGAAGCCAAATGAAAGTCTAACCACAATTTCAGTCGATGGGTTTAACGGTGGGCGGAGGTTTTAATCAGCTTAGGTTAAAATAATCTAAATCACTGAGGGCCTTATATAAATGCCCAAAAATTCTCAAACTGATCAGAATCTGAGAGAAATAGTTGCTCTTTACATAAAAAAATGGCTTGTCAAAACTCCTGAAAATTACTGAACAGGCTTAAAAACAATGAAGTGCAACTGACATTTTCCTCCCTGCAGGCATGAGACGTGTGTGTGTGTGTGTGTGTGTGTAAGCTGATCTCTGACAATGGCCACCCAGAGAAAACGGAACTTTACTAGCCTGAAGGGTCACAGATATACCTCTGTTTGTTCAGGGTTTAGCACCTTTCTTTGGGCCGGAAAGATCAGGCCCGTGGAACTAAATTTAGGCCTTTACATATGGACAAAGAACTCAAGCCAATGTGCCCTGACGCTGATGCTGAGCAGAGTTTTGCATTCATTCGTTGTCCTGAAAACTATCCAAAGTGGTACACGAAACCTCAGATATCTTATAATTAGAAGTACGACTGCAACCGAATAGTGCTATAAAGATGAAGGGAGGTATATTCAGTTGATTGATAGTCACACAAACCTGAAAGTAAGCATTACAACATTAAAAAAAGTAGGGGCGTGCCAGATTTTCCTTTACACAGCTCAGGATAGTCGCTGGTGAACTGTGTCATATGTTGATTAATCATATTTATGGTATCATAAACAATGTAAAAAATCTTTTGGTATCCATTTACAACGCCTGATCAAACACGTATGCTGTAAATCAAGACTTTGTGTAGGGTGTACGCTTAGCTAACAGGCTAACTGGCTAAGCTAAGCTAGTATGCTAAACGGTTCCTTTCTTAAAACGTATATACACTAATAAAACACTTTACTTCTCGATCTATAGGTCACTTATAATTTAAAAGACATAAATAGCTGTATTTTTTTGTAACAACAAACTGTGGATAAAAAGATTTAACTGCACTGCTGAAAAAAAAACTGCATATACAGTAGTATGCTGGTCAGGTAGGTTTTCTGGTTTAAGATGGTTTATGCTGGTCACTTACTGGCAAAGGACCACCATAAACCAGCAAAAAGGAACAGCTTAAACCCAGCTTCAAAACATACCGAACACTGTTTTGGTTTTTTTCAGCAGTTGCATTGAGAACTTAATATCATGAGCAAAGTCAGATTTCTCACAGCAGAGTAAAGTACCTAATGCGTACACTGACTACAAAGTCAATGTGGGAAAAAAAAGGGTAAAGTAACCGCCACAGACATGCTAATGGATGGCTTCTTCCAGGTATTATAAAGCTTTAAAAACATGCCTCTGCCTATTTGAGCATCACTCAAACACACACACTAAAAATAAAACTTCCTTCTTGCTTCCTTCCATTAGCTCACATTAGCCTCACGTGCAGCAAGTAAATCCTCCGTCCACCCGTGACCGTCCAGAACACGAGGCAGTGAGACGAACCTCCCAGACCTCCCAGGAAGCCAAATCAGCAGCAGCTAGCCTGCGGGCCACAGACTCCCACAGAGAAGCAAAACGTCCGGACTCTGAATCCTGTGCACCAGAGCAAACCCACAATATGGCTTTTCCACTTTAATCCATTACTTATTTATTTAGTTTGTTTGTATTTGACATTGACAGAGGGTAGCCAGTGGTTGGCATGAATGTAGTGATGCTAGGAATGTTAGCATGTGACTGGATAATACAGTTCGTACTTAGCTGCAGCTCCCATTCATGGAGCTGATCGTGGCAATATTAACAAACACACCACAGTTCATTCAAGCAGATGTGTTTGACTGGTATAGTGCTTTTCTATCAGTATCATAACAACATAAACATATAGCCATGTCACATAAGCATATGACTAGTAGTTCTCCTAAACTATTAATGACCCATTCTAAGCTAAATGTAAGAATCTCTGAGCTCTGCATGTTTACATGTGAACAACATGAGCCTTCACTGGTTATGAATGGGGTTATGAGCATGTGTGAGAGAGAAAGTGAGATAGAGGTCTTCGACTATCGCCACTGTTTCATTTGTTTAATCCATGGAATGCAAAACATTTTACAACTCAGGGGCCACACACAGACGCACAAGCTCACTCACACACTGCTGACAAAAAATGGCCACACAAACAGCTGTTTTTCCCCAGATTTCTTCATCTTAAGATAAGGTGTGCAATAGGGTTGTTGTGATACTTTAATCACATCCTACAGTACATTACGATGCAACACAATATCACACCCTGTAACAAATGATTAGGTAAAGGATAAGTCTGTCATTATGGCAAAATTAGGATATGCTATGACTGACTAGATGTTAAATTACGAAACTAAGCTTATGATAAAGAAATAAAGTTACACGGTAAAATAGAAGGTTGCAACTGGGAAATAAATGTCGCAACTGCAAGGCTGAAAAGTCACACTGCCAGAAATAAAGATATAAAGTGTGGGATTAAAAAGTTTTAGTCTTAAGAGGAAAAATATTAATTCTGTATTATTCCTCCTATTACACAGCAAAAAAAAAAAAAATTACAAATACATTTTAAAAAAAGATCATTTTTGTACTTTTTAGATGCTCCAAAAACGACTGGTCTACAAAAAAATGGTCATACATTTCTTGTTTATGCTATATTGGTCCCAAATACCGGATTTTATCTATTTATGAAAAACCAGGGTGCATAAACTCATCAGCTCAGTTCCAAAACAAAACGTGCTAATCGAAAGAAAACAGAATTTGGTTATTATATAGAATAATGAGGAATTTAGAAGTATTTTTGAAGTATGAAGTATGTCAATCATTTTTGTTTAGGAACACCAAATTAGGTTCAGTATTTTCAGCACAGCGCTAGGGTAAGGGTAAGGTTACATTAGTTTATATGAGACGAAACACAATACAGCCTTGAGAGGGATTCGAAATATTGGTCAAATACACATTTACTGCAATCCTAGAGCACAATGGAACTAGTTAAACAAGTGGAACTTGAGCGCCATTGTAAGGCCCTTGTCTGAAAAATGAGAGGATGGAGATCCTGTTCATTCACACCACTTTAGGTCGATGCTGTACTTTCATGCTTGTCTAGGACCGGATTTTCTCCTTATTTAATGGATGAGAGATACAGGAAATCAGATGTCAGAGGAGTAGGAGAGAGCAGCCACCATCCCTTTCAATTTCCCACAGAGGTGAGAAGGAAATCCTGTAGTGCTGTCATAAGGAGGAAAAAGGAAATATGTTTGGCCTTTGAGAGACAATCTCCGGCCAGCTCGCCCTCTGCTATGACCACACCCTTAGCTTGCACATGGACAGTATTACGTCAGAGCGATCACACACACCTCAGTGCAGTGTGAGTGAAGTATGTGTCTACTGCCACTCTAAGGTCAAATAGAACCGGCAAAGCCAACAAGAGGCCAGTGTCCCACCCTGACGACATCCCCATGTGACGCAAAATCAAGTTAAAGGTCAAATTGTGGAAAGCACTGCCAGGTTACAGGGCTGCCAATGTGAAAGGTTACAAAGCTGTCTCTTGGGATGACTTGTAAGGGCTCTTAGACCATCATGTTTCAACTTAAAAAGAAAAAAAAATTATTTGTTAAAGTTACTTTTTTTAGTTTTTAACAGTTAAAACAGAAATGCTATGTATTATTACAATTTAAAATATATATTTTTTTAATTATTATAAATGTATTTGCTGTGACTTTTTAACAATTTACCACTTCCTTCCTAAATAAAACTATTGATTTATTTCAAAAGAGGAAAAAAACTCACTGACTTTACCTTTATAAATGTTTAACTTTTACTTTATAAATATTACAGTATCAGTGTAATAGTATCAGTAATTTTAATAAAATGCAATATATATAAATGTGGAATTGCTAGTATAGTTGAACGCTCTATAGAATTTATCCAAACAATAATCAAATTTTCTATTTGTGCATGAGATGAATAACTGAACATAATAATTATCTAAAATAATCTGTCAAAGTGTGCAAATTAGGCTTTGGTTTCCGGTTTAGCTTAACTGCTTTAATAATAAATGTAATGTAAATGTAACTTCTTTCCTTCTCGGCTCGCATTAAAAAGCTTTGTTTTGTAAGAATGTTACATTTTAGTCAACCCTGTTGTATGACATGTGAGCTGGCAGGCTCAGACATGTTCACGGACCTAAATGTACAGGTGCATATGTTCAAACATAAGTGTTACATAAGATCTGCTGAAACAAGGTATTCTACAAGGCCAGCTGCACACATTTAGGTCAATCACTGGGGAGTGGGCAGTGTACAGACCAGGTGTGATGCCATAGGGGCTTTGTAACAACAGTAATGACATAAAAACACGACACACTTACACAACCCAAAAGGAAATGAAGGCGCAATAAAGCATTTGTAAACCAGCACATGCCGCTCAGCTTTTTCCTGGCAACACTGTGTGCATCATCAGATGATGAAAAGAGAGGGTTTTTTTTGGGTATTTTTCAAGTTTTATGAAGTTGAGTCAGTTACCTACACCTGAAATAAAAATTTAATTAAAAAAAATTAATAACCATTAACTAGGCCTACAACTTTTGCCTCAGTAAACTCCTAATTTACTGCTTATTAATAGATAGCGGTTCAGTAGGTGCTTTTTACAGTAAGTTAATCATCCAATATGTTAATAAAAGGCATGCTGATAAGCAACTATTTATTAGTAAGAATTTGTCCCATACTAAAGTGTTAACAAAAAAAGTACAGTATATAAAAAAAAATATTTGGGACATCCTAAACTAAATTAATCAAATCCGTACTGATCAGATTTTGAGGCTGTATATGAATTACACAAACCTGTGCAAAAGTTCCGATTGGCTGACAGCATTCTAAATGTTTGCTACTTTCCATATTTGTAAGGGTTTGCTTACAATGCGTGCATGTCTGTGCTTGTAATGAGGATATTCCTGTGATTCTTTCTCCAGGATGAGGCTAGAATATACTACACAATATTTTCCTACATTTTTGCCCTGATTTACATTCTGGATGAGTCACTGAAAGTCATAGCCAGCAGCCTGCAGATCTTGGATTTGACTGGATGCTTCCTTCACAATCTCACCTGAAAATGTACTGTAGGTCGCCAGGGTTACTTTTTGTCTATGAATACCATGAACTGAGACAAACTACATTATTCACATACTGCTTTATAAATACTATCATATAAAGTAAGTTCAGACACAGGCGACTATATGCATGTGACTATGTAAGTGTGATTTTTCTTGGACTTTGTTTAGAAACATTTTCACTGTTGTACAGAAGTAACAGCACACTCAAAATTAACAGTCAAACCACAACTAAGCTGATATTTAACATCACTCTTACTTGTGTAACATGGCTTTAAACATGACAATAAATGCTTAGTCATTTCTATTCTTTAGAAAAAAATCATGAAATTTAATCATGCATGACTACTGACCTTATCTCTCTTTTTAACTCACATACCTGAGTTTGGAACTCATGGCTTGTAATAATACTGTCAAAGAGATTATTACCTGGCCCATCAGAGCTGTTATCATCTTTAATAGCTGCTGTCCCAGTCTCCCTGGTTACATAAGTGCCCTCATTCTAGCATTTTTCTGAAAAGATGTAGTTGTGCCAGCTGGCGTTGGAATTTGGGTGCCAAACGGACCCAGTAAGGGTCAAACTCAATTAATACTAAACAATCCCAAAACCGAGGGGGACTTAATTGAGATGCCAATCAGTGAACACAAAGTTACATAAGAAATTTCTTCGGATATGCTTTAAAAAGCCTGAGAAGCATTTAAGGCAGTGGCCTGCAGATACAGACCTGGTTTCTGGTTTGCATTAACTGGGATCTCGGAGGAATGTGCGTTATGATAATATCTTAACCCAGGAGGAGACCGATAAATGATGTAACCTGATAAGCATCTTTCAGACCTTCAGATTTTAGTTTCATGAATCCACTGTGCATCTCGCCCTCACAGCAACCCATAATGCAATACTGTGATGTAAGAGCTTGATAGCCCATGTAAGATACAGAAATAATTCCTAAACCAAATCATCAAGAGGCTTACGGTTCACACAGATTACACAATATTAAGGCGGTGAAACAATTAGTTACTTTAACAACCATAATCTCACATAAAGCTTTATACTTTTCGGTTCAATGAATCAAAGACTAATAAGGCTAAGGGTTCATTTGTTCAGCTGATATAATCCTCTGTACTCCTTATTGACCGTGCAGGTTTGGTAGAGAGCTACTGGCTTCTGAAATAAGCCAAATTACTTCTTTTAATTACCATATTTTATATATATGTAACACAATACACAGAAGTTCAGGGTCACATTTTAGTTGCATCTTAGAGGCCTTAGTGGGTGAGAATGCTGTTAAGTTTCAGCTGTAAACGTTCATCTGGTGCTGTGAAGTTCATGACTGAAGAGCCTGACCCTATGACCCTGTAGCACTTGCCCTTTTCTGACCATTACTGATCGCATATATGTGAGTCAAAAGTTTGGTTGCTTTTGCGGTGATGGAGAGACAGGAGAAAAACAAGAGAAAGAGAAAAATTATAGCAGGTTCCAACAAGACATGACCCCTATATGTATGCATAACCTCCAGTATACGCATACACACTTTTACAGGCATGGCTAATGGGAAATTCACTCATCACTTTGTACCCACACACAGACACGCACTTTCTCTGAACGTGGGAGGCCAGATCAGATCTTTTGCTGTGATCTCCACTGACCTGTGACACTTTGACACCTGTGACATGTGTAGGCAAGCCCTCGACACCTCACGCGAACCTGGTGTTGAAAACCACTCACACACTCCCTTTCTCTCACACACACACACACAAATAAAATGTAAGCCTAAATGGGAATATACCATAGATTGCTGTTGTTTTATATACATAACAAATTACAATGACCATGAACATACCCTAAAACTTGCTTTTTCAAAAACAAAGCCAAAAGTATAAAGTAACCTTAAGATAAAATAGCTGTGCACGCACTCACACACACAAATCATGCACAGTCATTTGCCCTTCAGCCAAAGTCTGGATCCAGCTCTATCATCACTTACAGTTGGTGTTTGCATTTTTCCTAATTTCTTTGACTTGAAGCCAGATTATCACACATACCAAAGTCCCTTTCTGCAAAACCCTCAAGCTGCTATTTTCTAGGTAATATAAAAGCACACACTTGAAATCTACTTGAATAAGAAAGACCAAAATATCTAGTTCTGTTTGCCAAAACTACATTGCAATGAAACATTTCAAATCCCCAATACACATACAGGTCTGAATAAAGTTACTTAAATACATATTTTATTTCTGAGTAAAATATTAATTAAGAAACATATAGAAACTGATTATGAAAAATGGCTTTATGCCAGAATGAATGGAGATCTGAATGTTGTTTTACCAAAAAAATAAATTAAAAAAATAGCTATTTGGCTACTGGTTGACTTTTTCTAATAGCCTGCACTGCCTGAGATGCAAAGGAAATGCTGTCACACACAATAAGATCAGTATCATGCATTAAGAAAATGAAATAGAGGCACTTTTAATTTCATGTTGACTTTCTAAATAGTCACGGGCATAAACATCAGATTTAGAGTTAAGACATTAGAAGCGGAGCATCTAATGCTATTTATAGCACCTGAACCCATTAATTCTACATTAGTGCCTGTTGCAGTGGGTTTATAACTTATCCTGAATCTCTTCAGCCTGATCCTCATTTAGAACACAATCACCAAGGCCCATGGGAGCTTTACTGCCGCCTCATTAGGCACAGGAAACAGGCCAGATTCCAGAGTTATGAGTTTGTGGGGACCCAGACAACACAACAGAACAGAATCAGATATATCTGACCTGCTCTTATTTTCCATATAGTCTGTCTATGATTAGCTATGAATGCATACTGTAGCATGTGTTATGTCCCCTCTTTATAGCAATTCGGGGAAAATAATGGCCAAAAAATACGTTTAATAAAATTAAATAATTACATAAAATAAAAAAAATTAAAATAAAAAGTGTGGGGGAAAAAAAAAAATTAAGTAATAATAAATTCATTTTTATAGTCATTTTAGGATTTATAGTGTTGTTGTCAATTCAACAAAGTAAAATCAGATTAAATCTTTACAAAGAATTGTTTGGTAAGCATTTTCTACTAAAATGTTGTTATATTATGTTTTACCCCTTATGTTTATACTGTTGAAACAGTAAGCATTTCTTATATTTATGCATGGGCCCATTCATTTCCTTTGGAAGTTCTGCTGCCCAGTTTGTTGCCATTTTTAAGAAAACATAATCGTATATGCATATCAACGCATATTATGATTACAATGTATTGTCACAAGTGCTATGGATTGCATTTTACTTGTATTGGACTCAGAATATTCCTTAAACCTGTGAAATATTATTGATCAGCTTAAGTTCAGTTTAAGGTCGGCCAAGTTTAATTAAGTCTTAGAAAGCCTCCACTTTATTGTAGTATATACAATATAGAGTATTTTGAAATACCATTTTCATTATTATTTTCAGATTTATTTTTAACTAAGAATTTTGCAATTTTAATATTTTGTTTTTATATTTTCCTTTACATTTTATTCATTTTAATTTCAATTTCAGTTCAACTCACACTCATTTTACACTATAAGACTTTCATTCATTTAGCAGCCAAGACAATACTTATTCCTAATCTTTCAAGTTCTGTAATCTAAAATGTATATTTTTTAATAATATTTCATTTTAGATATTTTTTTTTAAATAATATGTTTATTTTATATTTTATAATATAGGTATGTTAAGTTGTATTACAATTGATGGGGAAAACAAGGTTTCACCATAATCAACACTGGAGGGTCCACCAAACCAAAACTAAACAACCAAGCGCTCTTCTTTTTTTGTCATTTAGCATAAATATAACATGACACGCAATTTTATCCTTGCATGCTTTTGACATTTCACTCTCCATGAACTCCTGCACTTCCATCTGGCTGATGCTCAACCCACAGATGCAAGTGCATTAATTCACTGAAATGTATCATCATCTCTTTCTTCTTCTGTCAATTTCTCCTCTTTGTTAAGCAGTTCATGGTCACATTTGTAATAATTCTGTTTAAAGAATGCACAGTCACATGTGCTTGTTGAACTCGACTCTCTGCTTCCAGAAGAAAATAAGGTTTAAAATTAAAAGAAAAAAAAAAGAGAGAGTTTGAGGCTAGTCAATCAAGATCTGCAACGAACAGAACATGTGTGTGTTTGTGTATTTAGCAAGAGTGGCCGTTTTGAGCTCCGAACATCTTAATAGCCCATAATGAATGGTTTCCTGGGAATAGCAACAATGAGAAATGAACTCGGCAACCCATGTTTTCCAAAATGCTGGAAGGCTCTTTTTATTCCCAGACAGACATAGATCAGCAGTGTTGGACTGATGGGTTGCGGCTCGTCTCTCCTAAAAAGAATACAGACAGCGGGGTGTGAGGCTGCTAAATAATATAATGCTAAATGCAACTAATAAAATGCAATTGATTATATAACTGTGGATAGTTAAAACAACTGGATGCAGTTTTGTTTATTTATGTGACTTTAGAGCCCCCTGCAGTTAGCCTAAGTGAGGTCACTGTCGTGAATTCATCACTATCCTAATTAAGTTACAATGAATGCCGTAAAGCAATCCACATTTTCGTGGAATTTCGTACCCGGTCGATTTACGAAGCCTAACGTTACTTCAAAAGCAAACTTTGACGAAAAAAGCAAATTTGATGGTTATCTGCTTACCCTCAGGGCATCCAAGATGTAGGTGACTTTGTTTCTTCAATATCACAAACGAAGATTTTTTACTCAAACCGTTGCAGTCTGTCAGTGGCAACAAAACGTTTTAAAAGAGTCAATAAAAACATACACAGACCTCTTATACACCACGACCTCATTCTCTCCTGATTTTATTCACAATATCCGGCAAGCGGTGCCTCATTAGTGACTGGTTCTACGGGACGCCATACGCAACAAAAAGCAAAGTCGGCATGCTGATTTAAAATACAGTTAGTAAGGCAACCTGACACAACCTTTCCACCATTGTAACTGTTTAATAGTTCAATAAACAGTTCATTAAGCAAGTACAACAATATTAAGTCACTTACACCTACAGGCGAAATCACAGGGCATCGTATAGCAACCAGCCGACTCATTTCTGAATGATTCAGTGTTTTGAACGAATCATTTGAATCAAAGTTCCATTAGCCCAAGCATAGACTTCTGATGAATCTACTGTTTGAACGAATCACTTGAATGAACGACTCAAGGACCGACTCATTAGAAGCTCACTACTGGCAACTACTGGCGATTTAATTTTGTTGAAATGTATCATTTAATTACCACCATCATTTCTTAGTTGTATATTAAAAAATATATTTATTACATAATCTCCTAATATTATTTAATGCAGTATTTCTTTTTTACTGGAAATGATTTAATTACATATAGATAACAACCACATTATCATAGGCTAATTGAATTTATAGATCACAATTTATAGAAGAATTTGAAATGAAAGATGAAGTATTACTGAGATTAATGGAAAATAAAGGTAAAGAAATATATATTTATTAATAGTTTAGCCCTTGGGTAAATACAAACACACACACACACACACATATATATATATATATATATATATATATAAACATGAAACATGCAGATATGTCACAGCTAATAGAAAACTGATGAGAACATTACCTATAAATATATATATAAAAATACAAACACACACATATATATATATATAGCCTGAGTCCCCCCGCATAACAAATCCCAAATTAACCCCTCAATATAAATCCAATTCAAATATTATTTGTCATATACACAGTCTTATACAGTACGATATGCTCAGACCTTAAAATAAAACAATATGAATAGGAAATAAGTATGAAAAATAAAATAGAGGGTAAATGTAGCTAAGAAAGAATAAAAATATTAAATTAAAATAAATAACTGTACAGTACAAAATGCACAATATTAGAAATATATGAAGAAATACAAAACAATAAAACACAAAGTTGATAAATAAATAAAAATGGTAATGTCCAGGGGCTGTGCAATCCACATATTTAAAGTGTCTTGTGAATCCAAATATGCTCGGAGGAATATAAAGAATACAATTTTAAAAAGGAGGAATCTTTTTATAGTTGTTATGGACGTCACAAGCTATTTTGGCATGTCATTGGCTCTAAACTTGGTAAATACTTTGGTTTTACTGAACATATGTGCATTATAAGGTTATTTATGGCACATAGTGCACAACATCTTTTGTAATAAGTAGCCTAAAAGCTTGTGCAATGTTACTGAACCCATTTTAAAATAAGTTCTTGCTTTAACTGGGTAAACAGAACAGCCCTGCCGAACCTCACTATCTCCATCCATGTCTGCAGCAGTGTATTTTAATCAGGAAGCACATAACCTGAAAACCAAATTTAACTCTCCGTGTCTATTTCGAGGGCGGTATCGCTCTCGCCGTCTCTTGGGCCTCTGGTGCACTTCTATGTGGGTTAGAGGGAAAAATTACATCTGCGGGCCGGTGCTCAGGACATTGAAAATGGCCAATCAGTGGCCAAATCTGATAGCATGTTTGCTACTCCTTAACAAGCACATAAGTGTTTCAGCTCATTAGAGTCTGAAGCCCACAGTATGTCCTTCAACAACTAAGCAACTGTTTAATAATTAAAATATTATTCCTGACAGGTTCCTGACAAACGCCCATAGCAGCCCGTAATGTAGGCCTAATATTAATCAAGGCCAGTGATGAAATTGAGATACATTATCATTTTAAATTACACTATAGCACCACCTTATGGTGTAAAGGTGTGATTGCATAAAACTTATTTGAACTAAATCAATTTAGATAAATAAATTAAGGCTTTACAACTCTTAGATGAAACGTATAATTCCTTATAGAATTCCTTAATCGCATTAGACTGTGTGAGATATTTTCATTTCTGCCAGCACACTGTTGGGGGTTTCTAATCCTAGAGGGATGTAAGCATGTGAGACTAATCTGTGTGAAATGTTAATGTATGGAAAAGTTGCTTTTAAAGTGCCAAACGCAGCCATGAGGAAAGGTTACGATGCCTGGGCTTCACTAACTCTGAATCATCAACACCAGACTTGAGTCTCCCTGCAGACACAGGAGAACCCCTGCAGAGCTCAGACAGATCCCCTGCTTCACATCTAACTAGAACAAAAAATAAATAAATAGAGAGAGAATATGTGAAAGTGACAAAGATAATGGGTTAAAACAAAATTTATGTAGTCACAAGCAAGAAAAAGATAATGTGCACCTTCTATTTTTTACCCTGCAATAATGACGTAACGACTGCAATATATTTCATACAATACCGAGACAATTGCACATACTGAGAGTATTATTAGCAAGTGTCTTTTTAATCCAACATTAAGGGCTTGATATAAAGAGAACAAACTGGCATTGGCACCAGTAATGAAATGCAGCACCGGAAACTGCTTGTTCGCAAGCCTTTTCTAATGTTAGATCATAGAGAACATTTAAGAGAGAGAGCTCATTGTGCCGGGTTCTGGCAGAATGAAACAGTCCATTATGAGAGCTTACAACCATTACAGAACAAGTACAGGTAACAGAGATTCATACTGCACGCAAAACTGAACCCAGTCACTTGTAAGTGAAGGACTGTGACAAATATGGCAAATTTGAACACGACTAGTACTGAAAAACAACTCCTTTCAAATTCATAATCACATTAGTTCAACTTCTATAAACATAATGTGGAAACTAAGTAACTTTTAAGATAACAGTATGTAAATCATATTTATGCTGCACTGAGTGATGCTTAAATTTTTTACACTATTGGTTATATTTCAGATTTTAAATTATATTTGTAATTCACTTCTTCACGTTCCTTCTTCGGTCGTTACAAGACACATTAAAAGCTGAAACCTTTTCCAAATTTAGGAAAATATTAAATTAACCAGATTTTGAAATTTTGCATCATATATCGAAATCAAATCAGATAATGCATGTAGATATTATTACACACTTCCTGTTTCTAAATTTCTCGCCATAACTTCATTGCTGCGCCACTGGCAAACCGTTCGAGGTATCATGCCTTGAAAATGTCTTGAGATCAGATTCACTGAGTTTTGAGGCAAACATCTGTAAAACCTCAGAGGAGTATTTCAAATTCCAGAGCAAGCACTTTTTAAACAGCCCTGAATAGTGGACTTCCTGTTGGGCGGAGTTGTTTACCTCTATGAGCTCTATATCTGTACTGAGTAACATACGAATACATGCAGGTATGTGTGAGCTATACAGCAAGGTTTCTGAAAATTTTCCAGGGGGCACCGTAGAGCCCGTGTCACGCCCAGGTCCCAGCCTCTGTGGTCATCAGGATTCAAACATGTGTGACAATTTTCAAGAGTTTTTCAGCATATTAAGGCCAAAATGCCCCAGATAGTCAAGGGAAAAATAAAATCCTTAGAAAAACAGTAGCCCTAGTTGCTCAGGCCCTAATAATAATAATAATAATAATAATTTAACGTTTTGAATCAGGTTTTCATAACATTTCTCCTTAATTACAAGTCCTGCCTAAAGTCATGCCATTGGTTGAGCCAGTGTTGCTCTTGGGATGCTCAAAACAAAAAAGAGCAGCGATAGTGCTATACACCTTTCTTGGGAGGGGAAAAAACCCATCTTTAAAAGGTCTATTCAAACAACTGAATAAAGTCATTGAAACAATTACACTTGACATTTTCCCATTGAACGAGAGTTGCTTGTTGCACTATAGCCACTTTAGAAGCGGGAAAAAAGGATTGGGAATAAAACATATTTCAGGAAACTACTGCTTTACACATGAGTTTGCTGGTGAGAGCTGCACCTGAGAAACATGTTCATTTTTAGAATCTTACATCTGTGATGTGTGAAAGAACTTTCACACACTTGAGAAGTGTGTGTGAGAGAGAGAGAGAGAGAATGGGTGCAAATGTACCTCATATATATGAAAAAAAAACAACAACATTTGTTCCCATCTTTGTCTAAAGATAGAGAAAAGGATTCACACATTCACGTTTGCTCTTTCAATTTGTTATTTTCTTACAATGTGTGTGTATATGTACATAAATATAAAAATTCATGGTCAGAAAGAATTTATTGTTTTGAAAGGAAATTAATACTTTAACAATAAATGTACACATTAAATTGATCAAAAAGACAGTAAAGATATGCTAAAGATTTCTATTTCAAAAAAGTGTCACAGTTGCAACAAAAATATTAAACATAGCAGCAAATCAGCATATTAGAAAGATTTCCAAATATTCATGTGAAACTGAAGACGCATAATGCTGATTAAAATAATTATAAATATTTACAACAGAGTACTGTACGATTTCAGTAGTTTTGATCAAATAAATTCAGACTTGGTGAGCATAAAAGACTTATTTTTTTAAGCAAAAATCTTATTGCCCCCAAACTTTTACATTTAAAATATGTAATTATGCTGTCAAAAAATTAATCGGGATTAATTGGATCCAAAATAAGATATGTATGTGTATTGTGTATATTTTGAAAATATGAATTTTTTTTATATTTTTATTCATGTAATTTCTATTATATAAAAATATATTTCATGTAAATATTTTATAGAAATATAACAGATTTTTTTGCATGTGTTTGTACTTATATACTGTATACACATAATAAATATACACAGTACACACACATATAATATGTTGGATTAATTGCAATTAATAATTTGATAGCACTAATAATTATATTACTTTAATGATGCTTTTAATGTCCTTAAAATGTGCATTCTTCAAAATTGAAAAAAAGGATACAGGTTTGGAACAACATAACCACATTTCTTTCTGGGTCTCTTTAAGGAGTGAGAAAAGTGAGTTCATGGGAGTCATGGTAGTTCAGCTAGAACCCTTGTCACAGTGTCGGCTCACATCCTGCCATCCCTCAGGAATCGGTGTCTCATTCAGCACCTGCTGTGACACAGTCTGTCTTGAGCGCTCGCTGTCTTTCTATCATTTTCTGTCTTTCTCTCCTCATCTCTTCTCCCCTGTGTCACAGGAGTGTAAGTTCCAGCTGACCTGACGCTGAAAAGTGCGAGCGCTGGCCTACTTACACAGTCCTCTGAGTTCTCTCAGGTCAGGCGATGCTAGCACAGATACACTCGTTTTAAAACTCGGCTTTCACTGGGTCACTCTAATTGGATTAGCAAGATGGAGCAACCTTAAACCAAATCACAAACACATGACCCTCGATTTTACCTCCAGAAGACTTAGAGGACTCACCTGACAGACCAGCAGCAAGCTCCTTCAAAGGCACTTCTTTATGTACCTCGAACCCACAAAATGGATTTTTACTTAAGAACAGTGTCTGAAAGGATGTGGATTATGCTGAAAGGGCGAAAGAACAAATATACAGAATTGTGAGTGCATAATTAGTGCCTTAAGAGTCCCATTTCCCCCTTGAAACCCACTTGACCCTTGTGAAACCTCTTAATAAATGTGCAGAGCAACAACGTGAGGGAATAGGGCCGAGACACGTTTTTAGCGTCTTCATTGCTCTGTGATTTTCACCTGTGTGTCATTGTCCTGAGAAGCAAGGTGCTGGTAGAAGCGGTACGTGATGCTAACAAACTCAGATTTGTCTTTGACCTCTGACCTTGTCAGCAGAACTAATTCCAGTTCAGTTTCCAGAGAGTTCAATTAGATGATTGGCTCTCAGAGGAGTGCCAGTGAGTCCCAACGAGCCAATCAACGATGACGAAAATTGCGTCCTGTTGAGATTATTACACAGCAATTTTCAGCCAAGATTCCCTCTGGAAAGGAAAATAAGAAAGCAAGCAGTCAGTGTACACGCAAATACATTGTGTAGCTGTCCAAAAAAAATCCCTTTCTGATTCGAAGGATAGTAAGTGGCCATGAACAACCTTGAACATCCATGAAACCTTTGCAGTACAAAATATAAAAAAGGTTCTGAGAGGGGGTTTTTAGGCAGCACTTTCTACATAAAGTTCAAAGTGGGCTGTTGTACTCGCTATGTGTGTGCTATGTGTTTTTATGCCTTTTAGAGAGTTGTGTTGTTAGCTTAGCGACATGCTAATGTCAAAATCCATCGCTGCTTTGCAGTAGCTGCCTATGTAGGCTGCAGACAGCTATTGTTTCCTTAAATTATCTACAATGTTTGCTTTGATGTAACACACTCGAATGTTTAAGAATTTTAATCCACAATTGTAACTGGTCGATATTGATTTGTGTAAGAAAGCAAAGATGGGCTTACCTTTATCTGTGCCTTCAGCTCTGAATATGGTTATTCTGTAGATGAAAATATGCAGTGTTTAGTATTATTTATACACTATTATAATAGTAGTTATTCTGTAAAAGCGCATATTTTTATACATTCAGTTATCATTTGAACTTTATTTTTAGTAACTTTTTAGTTTTCTTTTTTATTTCTATATAGCTTTAATTAGATCCTAGTTTTTGCATTGTATTTCATTGTATTTTTTTGCAGGCTAATTTTAGTATGTCAAAAAGAGCTTTCTATCTAATTTAGGTTTAATTTGATTTCAGTTACTGAACATGGTGTTATCTTTTTTAGCCACACTGATGATGTGTTTCCCCTCACACAAACCTTTAGCTTTGTTAGCACTCTTTTTGGCACTCAGCACTTTCTGCTTTCCCCGCGGAGAGATGTTTCTCCAATTAACACATCCCAGAGCCTCCAGGAACAACTCACCCAACACACACACAAAGTGTCTCAACTCACACTGCAGTCCTAAATATAATTCATTGCTCTAATTTAAGATTTTTTTATATATATATATAAGAATTCTCCATGTCTCTGTTAATTCTTGACAAGAGACCAGAGAGAATTGAGGAAATTGGTTTCCATTGTGCGAGTAATGAGTTTCAGGAAGAGAAAAGCCGATTCGAAGGACAAGCTGCTTCTAACTGCAATCACACTTCCTCTAGCCTTCTTTCTCTTTTAAAATGTGTATATGTCTCATTGGATTAACAAGGTAAGGAGAGAAAAAAGGTTCAAAGGTCATAAGTAGGTCTATTTCCGACTTCATGCCACTGTACACTTTTAAAAAATAAAGGTGCTTCAAAAGTTTCTTAAAGCGACGCCATATAAGAACCATTTTTGGTTCCACAAAGAACCGTTCAGTCAAAGGTTCCTTAAAGAACTAACTCTTTCTAACCTTTTTATAGTCTGAAGAACCTTCTTTCACCACAAATAACCTTCAAGGTTCTTGAAAAGGACGGAAAGGAAAGGATGTAACATGTGGCCAGGTATGGTTTCCCATTCTAGGAATTTGTTTACTGCCTTTAACCCATCCAGGTCCACACACACAGCAGTGAGAAGTGAACAACGACACACACACTGTAAACACACACCCGGAGCAGTGGGCAGCAACTGGGGGATCAGTGCCTTGCTCAAGGGTCTCAAATCAGTCGTGGTATTTTTAAAAGTGTAAGTTCACAGATCAGCACCATTCAGTTTAACACTTACACTGAAAGATTTGAACAGCAGAACATGCTCTGCTATTACTAGGACAACAATGATGTCATCATGAAATATGCGTACTGGATTGTGATTAGCTAAAACCTACAAAAATATTTTTTCTTCTGGACGTGCATTGTCTCTTACCTTTGTGTGTGGAGGGTGTTTGTCCGGTGGCCACGTTACTGAGGTCTGCAGGTATGCCCACATACACTCCACCATAGTTCATCCTCTTCTCATCATCCACAGACGAATCGTCCTGCCTGTGGGCCCAGAACCACAACAGAACCAAGAGATGATCCGTTGGGCTGATGTAAGAGGTGAAAAACACAACTTAGAAAAGTTTGTTGCTTTATTACCCATGCGAAAATCTCATTAGCAACAAACCTTCGGGGTGTGAATGCATTTGACTGAACCAATTTTGACCTTCATATCTGGCAAACTGTGTGATTCAGTAAGTCTTGAGGGATCACTCATGGAGTTTTTAAAGAGATTACCCTACAGAGAACCTTGATTAGAAGCTCTGAGAACTTGATTAGCAGAGCCGTTAACAGTACTGCAAATCTCACATTGTTCGCAAAAGAGGCTTGCGAACACGAACAGTATGTAGTATCAGTGATGGTGTGTTATTGTGGTGAGTGTATGTGTGTCTTAGTGGCAGTGAAGGCCCAGATATGTGCGCGCAAGGCTCTCTCCTGCTGTGTAGGTGTTTGATGTTCAGATGTGAGAGAATAATTCCAGGAACTGTTTGGAAAATGACAGGGAGCGTTCAACACCCCACCATGTTTTTCAGAAGGAAAACTGATTGACAAGCATTTACAAACACTGAAGGACACTGCACGGATTGCTAACATGTTCCCTCCTATTTATTCTTTCTCTCAGAAGTCAGAGCCTTTGAAAAAAGATATTTCACAACAATTTGTCACCCCACCACCAGAATACAGTTATTTTTCAATTGTTAATACGGAACATATATTCCGTATTAACATATTATTCCGTATATGAGTGTGTGTCTGTGTGTGTGTATAACCATTATTCATTTATGTTTTTTAAGTTACAATAACTGAAGTGGTGTTTTTGTGAAAACTGTTTGCACAATATGTTTTTGCTGTTCTGGCAATACTCACACGTCTTTGTCTGACTCAGATGGACCTGTCGAAATCAACAAACACACAAATTAGTCATGCCATGTTCCTTAAACATACACTATATACAGTGAGTAATTGTAAAATAATATATTTATGGAATTTGATTCACCTGCTTAACCTACATGAAAACACAATTCCACATTTAGTTTAGAAAGAAAATGGAATGATTAAAAAATATGTAATAGATATGTAGTTAACATGTTATTACAATGTAATAAAGCTATAAGAAAAGTCATCAGGTAGATTTTGGTTAGTTGGTATGGAGAGACCTCTAATGTTGGGTCAATCAAACTATGAGTCATCAAACGAACACTAGTGTGTGTGTGTGTGTGTGTGTGTGTGCGTGCAAGTACAGTTCTCAAAGTTAACTGACAGTTGGTTATCTGTCTATTAATAGCATACCGTTTATGAATGGAAAAATACATATTGACTGGCTCTCCTCAGAAATATTACACGGTAGTCTTTACATACATCATTACATTACAATCGACCATTAGATTACATTCTGCCCTTTGATATACATTATAAATTGAAATAAATGGAAACAACTGTACTGATACGGCTAAAACCCCATGAATTCCTGCAGACACATGTCTGATTTACAATGCAAATAAAATCTCTTCATCACCCTGTATTGCTCAAAATGCTATTCAAAATGACAGTGAGGACTCTACTAAGACCCTCACAAAGCGCTTCATATCGATTCATACCCATTCCTGCCATGGCTGCTGTTTGTTTGTGTGTGCGTACCCATGTGAGATGACTCATACTGAAGTGCTGTTCAGATTGCCTTCTAACTCTGCTGATTTTTGAAGAATGACTGAGGACAGAACGTTCACACACACACACACACACGCGTCCAGCCGAGAGAGACACGTCAGTCTCGTAAGCTGTTCACGGATCATGCAATCCCCTCACAGCGGTGTAAACAAACACCATTCATGAATATCATTTAATCTCAATGGACCTCCAAGCACAAAACAGCTGACCACACTCAAAGAAAACTCTGGATTTGATCCAGTTAAATCTACAAAGGACCGGGTTGAGTGAATCTACTGTAGATGTGTGAATGATTCAGTCCTGACAGATACAATTAGATTTCCCATTCACAACATGAGAGTGTCTGTCCAGCAGCCAGTTAGTGGAGGAGAGAATGATGACTGGACGGCTGAACTCACATGAGCAGACATGGGCTTGTTTACAGAGCCCTCAAACAAACCAACAAACAGACTCTCTCAAACACACACACAGACAGGGGTGAAGGCAAAAAAGCTGCACACTTACCTGCAGCTGTGCTGGCAGAGGTGGAATTCCCACAGCCCATTCTTCAAACTTAGTTGAAGTCAATCAAAGAGATGGAGAGAGGAGAGAGACCGTGCTGAGGGCAATGAGAAGGGAAAAAGAGACGATGAATGGAGGGATGAGGAGAGAGTGAGGATGAGGGAAGTGCGGTCTGATGGCAGTCTGAATGTGTCTGAGCTGCTATACTTCCTGCACTTCCCTTGAGTCTCTCAGAAAGAGAGAGAGAGAGAGAGAGAGAGAGAAAGGGGAGGAGGGAAATGTAGGTGGTAAGAAGTATTCCTCCACCCTGGCAAGGTTGCCCAGGTAACAGAGATTGTGTGTGTGTGTGTGTGTGTGTGTGTGTGTGTGTGTGTGTCGGTAACAGTTCTGATAGCACTGCTGGAAAGGCAAAGCTAATTACAAGAATTAAAATGCAGTGAGTGCATTTTTTACATTTTTTTTTTTAATCAGTGGATGTTAAACAGGTGCTTAAAATAAAGTTCTAACACGATAATGACATTTATTTGTAAGATTTTTTTCTCATAAAAGTTGCATTTTAACAACAAAAAACAATAAAAAGATGTTAAATATATTAATGTAATAATAACAATCTTTTTAATTTTAATAATCTTAAACCATTTTCAGCACAATTTTTGCATATAATTAATACATAAATAGATTCATATATAAAGTATATTAATATTTAATATAGCAAAAAAAACAACATTTATTCAGCACAGTATATTTTGCATTTGGCATTTTATTATGATTATTACTAAACTAATAAAACAGCAAAGGTTTAAAGGTGCCATAGAATGCATTAAGATAATATTTTAAATTGTTCTCTGATATGTACATAGAAGGTATGTAGCTTAGGTAAGGGGAAAAAATGCCCAGAAACGGT
>JAUMHQ010000051.1:6556528-6569750 GCA_032361165.1 Enteromius paludinosus
GTTATGTCCATGTACTGAAATGTTATTATTCAACCATGCCAAGGTCAATTCAGTTTTCCATTCTATGGCACCTTTAAACTGTATTTTGCAATTTGTACATTATCACTTGTAATCATAAAAATTACCACAATGATACTTGAAAATGCGCATTCATATTTTTTTTTCTTCTCTCTTTGCAATTTTTAATTTGCCCCTTTAGCAACTGTCAGCAGAAAATATTTTTACTGAATTAACAAAATATCCATAACTGAAAATTCTGCATCCGAAAAATGTCTGCACCATGAGGAAAATATCTGAATATAGAAAATAAAATAGAAAAAGCAGAATCACACGTATATAGATGGCTATATAGAAATACTGTCTTTAAAATTGAAAGGTTGAGCAATGAACAGCACAATAATTGCAGCGATGTTAATGGCAGAATGATAGATCTAGATGGAGTGTAGCTTATTAGGCACATACGCCACAACACACAGTAAATGTCTCAGTATCCATGTTATCAACCTTTTCCCAGTTGTTTTAGCAGGCAGGTGAGGACATTGACTAATTATACATGCTGCTCTGGGATGGGTTTCTGAGTCGTGTACAGCACAGAATAGAAAAAAACCCCCAGCACATTTAGCTGCAAGTTCTGACCTATGCCAAAGAGTATAGAAAAGATTTGGGATTACACCACGATGCACATGAACTGTTATCTATGAAAGATTGTTCACATTAACTTAGATTTACAAGGTTGTCAAAAGTGAGAGATCTCATGTATGAAAAAAGTATAATAAAAAAATAGTGAGATGTAAATAAATGCCTGAACAAATAAAAGGTCACAATTTTATATACTATATATGAGGGGGAGATACAAACTGAGAATTCTTAGAAAAGAGTTAGAATTATGAGATTAATTATCTTTTTTTTTTAAATGCGTTTATGCATTTTTGTTTGTATTGTGAAATAAAGAGACATAATTTTTAATTTTTTGTGTGTTTGTTTTCTTTTCTTTTCCCATGGAAGAAACTTGCTACCATTTTTATATACTCAGTATGGACAGCAGCTAATGATGAAATCCATCCTGAGACTTATACACATACAGTAACGCTCTTATAATGGAAGCCTATACTCTGGAGAGTTTAAAAGCAGAAAAGTGAAGCTTGGAAAGAACATGAATAATTCATTAAATATGCAAATTATTAGAGCTACGTAAAGCTGTCTGCATCCTTTTAAGGTTGATAAATTTTATTTTCTTCTCTCTGCATGTATTCAGCCAGTAATGAGTCATACACTTGGCCTTTTCACAAGCGTTACTTCCCTCCACTTACACGCAGATTAAACTCCCTGAGAAGAACGCTTAATGCTTTAGAGTCATCAGGTCACTCTACTACTCCATTTAGACCTTGGACCATTCAGCGTTATTCTTAGACACGGAAAGAAAAGGCGTTTTTATTTTGTACTTTCCCATTACAGGAGAAGCTGATGATATCGCTGGAACATAATTGATTTTTCCCTCCTTTTTTAGATTAGAATAGGTGTAATGAAGGATTTGGGCAGCAGATGGCAGCATATTAGCATTGTTAACAAGTGTTTATAGCTCATTTAAGTAAACAGATGCTATACTGGCCGTCTATTCCTGGAACAGTACACCTAACTTCAAAAAATAACTCTCAATATGTGAAAAAGAGGTTAAAGAGGGAGAACCTCAAGAGGAAAGCACTTGAAAATAGTAACAAACAACTCCAGCACACAACATCTAATTTAATGTCCTTTAGCTTGTTGTCGGTAAATGGCGTCATGGTCTTGTCTTTATGTTGGAGTTAACTCATATATGGCCATGTTTGACTCACGCCAGGGACAGGAAGTGATCCGTGTCTCAGTTTACCCTGGAAGCTCTCAGGCCTTCAGGCAAGAACATTCAGTAAAAAAAACAACAATTAATGTCTACTTGAAAATAAAGTGAAAGAGTTTAAGTACGGATGAGCAAAGGAGAGAGTGAGATGGTTATGCAATCATCTCTTTATATGGTTTTTATTATTTGATTATTATTATTATATTGATTAGCAGATCAAGTGCACAAACAAATAAACAATTAAAAATGTTCTAATTTATTGCTCCATTCACAGACTAGATTTTGTGACAAAGACTCAGATGACGGTAGATCCATTTGCAAGCTGTTATTTATATAATCATGGTCAAACAGGCCAAGATCAGTACGAGGCAGATAATACAACAAAGACAGGGCAAAGCAGTACCAGGTCCAGGCAGAAGGTCGGGGTATCAGGTGAGAATCAAAGACGGTAATCCAGGCAATGGTCAGGGCAACTGAAGCGAGAGGGACGATGTTGGGGTCTTCCACGGGGTCTAGTAGCAGGTCTTTCTGGGTGCTCTCGATGGTAGGTCTCAGTGAGAGTGGGGTCTAGGATGTCCCGGGCGTTGACCCAAGACCTCTCCTCCGTCCCGTATGTGGTCAAGAGTGAGAAGGCTTGTGGGTTCACCTGACCAGGGAAACATGGGAGGTTGAAAGCCCAGCACACATTTGAATGGAGTCATCCCAGTGGCAGGTTTTTGAAGTGAGTTTTAGGCATATTCGGCCCATAGCAGATATTGACTCCAGTCCTATTGGTTGGCGTGACAGTAGGACCTGAGGAAGCGGGTAAGTTCTTGGTTTAACCTCTCTGCTTGGTCGTTGGACTGAGAAGAGAGCCGGAGGTTAGGCTGACATTAATATTCATTTGATTACAGAATGCTCGCCATAAACGGGAGGTGAATTGGGGGCCCTGTGACTATGTCTTCTGGGATACCGTATAACCTGAATACTTGTTCCATAATGACTTGGGCGGCCTCCCAGGCTGACGGAAGTTTGGCGAGAGGAATGAAGCGGCAGGCTTTAGAAAAGCGGTCTATTATGGTGAGTATGGTGGTGAACCCCCTGGAGGCAGGTAAGTCGGTAATGAAATCCATGGCGATGTGGGACCAGGGTCTTTGTGGAATGGGTAGAGGATGAAGGAGACCCGCTGGCTTTTAAAGAGAGGTTTTGGTTATGTTACAGGTTGCGCATCGGTGGAAAAACTGGATGACATCAGCGGGCAAGGTTGGCCACCAGAAGCGGTTTGTTACCAATTCTGTGGTAGCGGTGATTCCAGGATGGCCAGTGCTCGGCGAATCGTGGATAAGATGGAGGAGTTTCTGACGGAGTGGTTCACGCTTAGTGGACTCCATTGAAGGACGGTGGGACCCTTCTTGGTCATGGTGGTGAGTGGAGCTGCTACCTGACTGAAATTTCTAATGAAACGGCGGTAGAAGTTGGTGAACCCCAGGAACCTTTGTAACTCTTTGATGGTGCGTGGACGGGGCCAGTTTAGTACTGCGGTGACCTTACTTTCCTCCATGGCCACTCCTTTGTGGCTGACCACATACCCGAGGAAGGAGATGCAGGTTTGATGAAACTCGCACTTGGTTAGCTTAGCGTACAGGTGATGTTGAATTAAACGTTGCAGAACGTTTAAGACGTGTTGAACATGGTCCTGGTAATTCTCAGAATATATGAGGATGTCATCTATGTAGACAATGACGTAGTGATTGAGTTCAGCCCAGAAGACATTGACAAGTCATTGACCAATCCCTAAAAGACTGTTGGATAACCCGAACGGCATCACCTGATATTCTTAGTGCCCGGTGGTTTTAGAGAATGCAGTTTTCCATTCGTCGCCCTCTTTGATCCTGATGAGGTTATAAGCACTTCTTAAATCCAGCTTTGTGAAGTAGTGGGCTTAGCGGAGTTGTTCCAGGGCGGATGGCACAAGCGGGAGAGGATGTCCTTAAGTCCTCTGTAGTCGATACAGGGTCAGAGACTGCTATTCTTCTTTTGAACAAAGAAAAAACCAGCTGAGGCTTATGAGATGGAAGGCCGGATAAATCCTTTCTCAAGTTCCTCCTTGATGTAGGCCTTCATGGATTCAGTTTCGGGGTATGACAGGGGAAAGACTCTGCCTCTAGGTGGTGTTGTTCCAGGGAGTAATTCTATGGTGCAGTCTGTAGGTCGCTGAGGAGGTAAGCGAGTGGCCCGCTCCTTACTGAAGGCTTCTTTCAGGTCCAGGTATTCAACTAGGAGATGTTTACATTAATTTTCAACAGAGATGACAGCGACTGGAGGTACTTGAATACCCTGCATGCATCATTAATGGCAGTGAGTAGACCATTTTTGGATCTGTCGATTGGTCCAGGAGATGACAGGGTTATGGAGTTCGAGCCAAGGGAGTCCTAGGATGATGGGGAGATCAGGTGAGTGGATAGTGAATAACCGGATGATTTCAGTGTGCAGAGGGCCCATGAGAAGCTTCAGGTCCTTGGTGAAGAAGGGGACATCTCCAGAGCCCAGAGGTCTGCCATCTAGGGCTGCCTCGGCCACACCTGAACCACATGGAAGAAGAGGAATACGCATACGCGGTAAGGTCGGTAAATCAGTCCAGGTAAGTAACCAAAGGCAATCCAATAATCCACAAGTGAAACGCTCAGAGTTGTTGGTAAGACAAAACTTTGAGCCGATCGAAGCTCAACCGCTTCCTTAGAAAGGGAAGATAAATGGGAACACCTGGGGCGGAAATCCCAGAGGTGCGTGGGTGAAACTGGTCGGGGTAGGAACTAATATTCCGGGGATGGTTCCAGCTGATGACGGTTGGACAGAGCCACAGAGAACCGACTTATGAAAGATTTAGTACAGTCACATGGAATTGATGTTAATGGTGTTGAAATTCTGCAGCAGAGCGATGATATCTTAGATCATTATCTAGTCTTGTGTAAACTACATATAGATAAAACTGTACAATCTGCACCTTGTTACGAGTATGGTAGAACCATCACTTCTACCACAAAAGACTGCTTTGTGAGTAATCTACTGATTTAGCTAAATTCTTCAGCACGTCCAATAGCGTAGAACAACTTGATGATGCACCACAAACCATACACTCTCTCTTTTCTAGCACTTTAGATACAGTTGCTCCTTTGCGCTCAAGAAAGGTAAAATAAAACAGTTTGACTCTGTGGTATAATGAGCACACTCACACCCTAAAGAGAGGATGTATGTTAGACCCTATTCCATCTAAACTCAAACTGTTAAAAGAGCGTTTTCCAGAAGTCATACATCCTCTTTTGTCTATTATTGATTCATCTTTGTCATTACGATATGTCCCCAAAGCCTTCAAACTGGCTGTTAAGCCTCTTGCTAAGATTTAGCTAATTACAAACCTATCTCAAATCTCCTTTTTCGGTCAAAGATACTAGAAAAGACAATATCCTCACATTTGTATTCCTTCTTAGAGAAAAAATGGTATCTGTGAGGATTTCCAGTAAGGATTTAGACCATATCATTGTACTGAGACTGTGTAACGGAGGCCAGCAAGTATGTGCTGTGCAGGTAAACCTCACTCCCCTGATCTCAAAAAGAGGCGCTCTAGCCACTAACGCTAGAGGTCATGGCCTTTAACCTCCTGGTTAGAGCGTCCGCCTCCCATGCCGGAGACCTGGGAATGAGACCCGCTCGGAACTATGATGAGTCGTGGTGGAAGCGTACCCAGGGGGGGTTACAACTGCTCTAATCAGAGTTACAAATGACCTGATTCTATCATCTGATCGTGGTTGTACCTCATTTTTAGTGCTATTGGATCTCAGCGCTGCGTTCGACAGTATTGACCACAACATTCTCTTGAATAGACTAGAAAACTCTATTGGCATTAGTGGAAGTGCCTTAGCATGGTTCAAAACATACTTTTCTGACCGCAATCAGTTTGTAGCAGTGAATGAGGACGTATCATATCGATCACAAGTGCAATATGGCATACCTCAAGGCTCAGTACTAGGGCCGTTTACTTCTGATCATCGCCGTTTTGGATTATCGAGACCGCCTCTGCATTTGATAAATAACCAGTTTAATCTCATCACTATACATTACCATTTCCCAAGTTTAAAAAAATATATATATATTTTAGAAATATGATTGACATTTCGGTTGGTTTTTGTTATTTGTCTTTTTAAAACATATTTCTAAATTGCTTAAAATTAGCTGATTTCAGTTATTTTATCATTATGTATTTATCTGCCAAAGCAACATTTCCCTTTTTTAAGGTTCAGTCATATTTTAATTCAGCTTTTTTCAACAAAAACAAAAATGTTTTTAGTTGCAGTTTTAACTGACAAAAACACAGTGAAGTTACTTGTATACATATTCATGCCTCAATTTATTTAGACTGGTGCATTCATTTCCTGGAAGGCACATCCAACACATTAACTTTGACAGTAATGGCTTGGACATTATACAGTTCAAACAGTTTACAGTCACTCCTACCTTCTGCAGCAAGTTAACGTGATGGCATCCTTATCTACATACATCACATCTAATTTCTTTTGTATTGGTCTGTGCTTTAAAATGCACTTTTTGGACTCGATTTATTGACCTTATCACCTCTAAATCTCATAATGCGGCCCATCATTTGTCTATTGTTCCTCAAAAAAACAACAACAAAAACAAACTTAACTCTGACTTCTAGGTTACTTAAATAGCATGTAACGGACTATACAATACTATGGTATAGTTAGTATAAATGAGTTTTACCACCCACATAACAATAAAACAACTATTTTAAACATCAGATTGAAGCAAAAAACTGCTACTCTTTTGCGTTGGTCTAAATGACAATGCAAATTAATTTATCGCCATGAGGTGCTTCTTTTGGAGCGTTAAAATAACCGCTACCCCGGTAACGCTGAACACAAAGCAAAACGGAAATGAGACCAACCGGACCAATCACCGATTAGCGTTAGCCAAAGAAGGAATTTGGAAAAATGAATACTTCAATGAGTCGTTTGGGAGACTGAGAGCCAGTAAGGTAAATAAAATGCATATTATAAGACAAAGAAAGTGTTTTTTTCAAATCGGATTTCAGTCAGTGTCCCTTGCCAACATGTAAAGAAAAAAATGGCTTCATTATTTGGTGCTATTTTGTTGGCAGAGGAAAAAAAAATTCACAAGCAAGAGTAGTTTTATACTGTAGGTACTGAAGATCAGCACATACGATGCAAAACTAAGCCCAACTTCATTTGAGTTCCAGTAAAACTGTTAACTTATATTTTAATAGTTTGTAGCAATATTTTATGTGAGCTTTCATTTTCACATTTTTTATTATAAATTTGTACAATTTGGTAGAATTTTCAAAATGTAATTGACATTTTGGTTAGCTTTTGTTATTAGTCGTTTTAAAACATTTGCGTGCATGTCAAGCTTGTTGTGGGCTCCCAAAACCAGAACCTTTCATCACCCGTAATAGAGGCACTTTAAAGAAGCAGCGAAGAGTCCTCACAAAAACACAGAAACATAACTAAGGTCCCTATTGCAATTTTAATGCAGACACAATCACCACACAATTGATCATTATTACTCATATCAGTAAGGCACTACCTGGTAAAGAAAGGCAAACAAGAAGCTTTACAATAAGCCATTTACACGGTCATAGCTAGACAACACAGAAGAACTGGCAGGAAGAGCGAGAAAAAGGAGTGAAGAATATGAAATCTTGGCAGTTGGGCTATATTTACAGTTCAAAGGCATTTCCTGCTGTGTCCATCATGCTCAGAATGGGCGGTGCCAGCCTCTGATTGGCTGCAGTGCGGCTTTGTCACGCCTACCAACACGAGTCACAAGTATAACCAGTAAACAGTATAACCCTCATTACCCTTTTGTCATCAAGCGTGTGAAGTGTTTGGCACATTCGAGTCCGAACATACAGGTAGGAAAAGCGTACCATTTACAAAAACTTACCATCAGCTGCCATACCATTATATCTTTTTTTTATTAAATTACACTTTAAACTAGATCATTTGATACACATAAAACAACAGAAGCTTAAGATGGTTGCGAACAGCTGCAAACAATTTATTTAAACTTTGGTAAGCTCTAAATAAAAAATAAAACTTTTTTTTTTTAATAAAAGAAAGAATTTTAGTACCAATAAACTAAATGAAAACGATATGATTTAATTGGCATACGTGTCGCTCTCAGTCCATACTATTGCTGTTAAGGCAAAGTCATGATCATCCGTATTTCATCATCACATTCAAGGAAATTCTCTACCATTTTAAATATTTCTTAAGAAAGGCAACCAGCAATGCAAATCAAATATTGTTGATTTAAAATACAAAGTCATAAAATAAGGCAAGGCATGTGTCGAAGTGCACATATATGACAGCAAAAATGGTACAAAACGTAAAAAACGCAACTGCTGGATCAGACACCAAAGCAAAGGGAGATAAAAGCTTCCGTGGCCTTTGTTCTGAGTCTCTGTGTGTGTCATGGATCAAATGCGTTTTTGCGGTGTTTCTGAGACGTGGACAGTCGCTCAACAATCACGGCCTGTTCTTTTGCGCTCTGGCTAAACTAGAATCTGACTTGATGACGTTTCTGTATGCAATTACTGGTAAAACACACCGAAAATACTTAGGAGGGACAAAAGAAGCACTGGCTCGGACGTCAGCATCACAAACACCTACACAAGCCGATAGTGGTACCACAAAATGAACCGTGAGCCAATGGCGTCAAAGAACCCACAGGATGTGACATCATCACCGCACAGGAATGAGAGTGGCACTTAAAATACACAGGAGAACAAAATAGTGGGCTTCCACCGAAACAATAATCCATCTGTTTTGTCTAAAGCCTCAAGTGTAAAAATATATTTACATATAACACTATTTGAATTCATCTACACAGGAAGAATATACTGAACATCTGATTATTGGCATAGCAGAACACAAAAATAAATGCTGGGCTTTCGTTGTGCAGGTGCTGATCTGAGAAGTACCATGGTGATTTATCGTCCTGCTCGATGTTAGTGAAGTTCCTCTCGGGTAAGAGTGTATTCTATTGATCCCTCTGTACCAAAAGCGAAGCTGAAAGCCGTGTGGAGAGGAAGGGTCCGCAATTAGTCAGTGTTCCTCCTCGCTTTATCTTTCACTCGATGGAGCAGAGGCTCCATCAACCAGAGTCCTCCAGAAGGTCTGTTCGTATTTTCAAGCCCATTAAATTGAGCTCTGTCTTGGATTTAGTGGCACTTCCATCTCCTCTCTTGAGTCTGGGCTCCTCGACACTAAAGATCGGTAACTTTATTTTCCAAAGCGGCAGCGATTTGCTGCAGTCTGAGGGTCAGCTGTTTGCTCTGGGCGGCAGGGTCGTCCTCCAGCGATGAGATGATCTGTGGATGGCATGGAAGAGGTAGAAATTTGTACCGTTTACTTGTTGTGCTCAAGAAACAAAAAAGTGGAAATGACTGCCGTTCAATGCACATACCCCATCGTAGTACTTGCTGGCATACTGATAAAGCTGGTGCAATGCAACCTGGGTATTCAACTTATCTGTATGAGACTGGAGAAAGAAAAAGAGTTACATTTTCTGTGTCTATTTTTCAAACAATAAAAAAAACATGAACAAAAAAACCAAATATATAAATAGCAATATATAAAAAACAATTAGAAATGACAAAATACAAATAAATAAAATAAAATGACATTAAATAAAATGAACAAGACAAAACATAAAAATGATAAAAAAGAACTACACTACAAAGCAAATACATTGAACAACAAAAATTATAAAATTAAAAAATAAGATAAAAAAAATCTCTCTCTCTCTCTATATATATATACATATATACACAAAAACAAACTAAAATATAAAAAACATGACAAATAGAATAAATAAGAAAATACAGATTACATGAAAAATAAAATAAATCATACATTACTTATGTATTATGTAACTTACACGTGAAATTTCTGCAAGGTGTGTGTTCATGTCTTGGTCACTGACTGGAACCATCTGACGGATACCTTTGTAATAACTGAAGAGCACAGAGAACATCAGTGTTCTGTTTTTTTTAATTGTGATTACACACATTTAAACTGATGAACAGAAAGGAAACCTACTCATCAACCATCTTCTTGTAAGTGGAGATTTCCTTTGCATAAAGCAGCTTGTTGCTGGGGGACTCCTGTGAAGGTGAGATCAAGAGAGGGAACATGAGACAGAAAGTCAAAATAAAAGAAAGGATTGATAAACTACACCTTCAACTCTTGCTCACCCGGGTCAGTTTGTGCTCAGTCTTGGTGCAGGCGTCCATGAAGGTCTGGGCGATGACGGACAGCGAGTCGTCCACCACTTCAGTCACGTGAACGTCAAAGATGAAATGAGGGTTTTTCAAAATGTTTATCCAGAACCGGAGAGGCAGACTGTAAAAAACAAATACACTTATTTTATTGCAGATGCATTCTTATTAAGACAAAAAAAAAGAATCAAAAAAGAACAAAGAAAGCAAAACAAACACAATTATTAAAAATTATTTAAATGATTAATTAAAAAAAAAAAATGGACTGTTGGTATAAACATGTTTAAGTGGAATTCCAAAATAAATAAAATACAATTAATATATAAAATCTAATAGGACAAGTCTATCACTTACGAATAGTAAAATACCAGCTTATAAACTGGCTGCATTTGTCAGTAACACTTTAGATGAAATGAAAACCCAAGGTAAAGTCTATCTGTTAAATTCAGCACAAAGCACCAATCAATTTAGCTTAACAAACACGAGCACAACAAACCCTCTACAGAATAGAAATGTCATTTAATTTTAACGAAGGCATTGTTTTTTTTGTTTGAAGGAATGTAATAGCTTTATCTCCATTCCTCCAGGGCTGATCTAATGCCTGTTTCAGCATCTCCTCATTCAATCACACAAAATCATCTTTCAGAGTTTGGGGTGAGATTTTAATATAACAACGTCCCGGCAGCCCTTATGGGAAAGGAGCTGTGAGCGATCCATATAGTCAATACCAGAGTCCCGCTGGCCTTGACTCAGAACAAACCCTTGAAAATAAATCAAACCCTTTTTTCGTGACTTACCCAGCAGTCACGGTTCTTCCGCAAAACAATAACGAGAGGGGTAATTTAATGGGCCGCTGATGGCAGCGGATGAGAGTGGAGATGCGAAAGACAAGAGCGCACTTCAAGCGCGCTGATGCAGACTTCACCTGTCAATCTCTCTGCTCATCCAACAAGACACACTTTGAATATTTTATCAGGGCTCAACAAAGCCTGCATCATTTCATGTGCCAAGTTAAAAAGTGTTCGGAGCATTTCCCCGTAGGGCTTTTTAAATCTCTGCTGAATAGGACAGTTTTTTATTATTGTTGTTGTTGTGAGAACTGTGAAGTACATGTGAACGAGAACCTAGTTATAAATACACACTTACTGTAGGCCTATTAGAATTTGTCCCAAAAGTCAGCAGCTGTGTTTTAATTCAACTAAATCAATATTAAAGTTAACTTTTAAATTGCAATGGGCCAAACCAACATAATGTTTAGTGTCATAATTCATAATAAAAGAAAAGTAAAGACGAATAGTCTGCTGAATATGATGCTGAATATAAATTTTAGGCTGCACTGATTATTTGTCATTAATCCTCATAATATAATAATATGCAGTAAATTTACAATCAGGTGTAATAATTATTCATATATTAAAATATATCTATTTATAATAATTATCATATATATCATATGAATAATATACAATCAAATTTTTAATAAATATATTTATATTTACTTGCTATTTATTTTCAAAATATAATATAATACAATTTAATAAAGGCAGAAAATATAGGTTTTAATACTAAGTTTTTCCCCCATACAATGAAAGTCAAAAGAGTGAATTTAATGTTAATTATTATATATATATATATAAAATGCAAATAATATATTTATAATTTTATAGTGATATTTTTTTAAAGGAAATATGTATTCGTCAAATAACTTAATATAATATAATTAGTGCTGTCAAATGATTAATCGCCATTAATCACATCCAAAATAAACGTTTTTGTTTACATAATGCCTGTTTGTACTGTGTATATCAATTATGTATATATTAAAACAAACACATAACGTATATATTTTGAAAGTATTTACATGTAAATGCATTTATATATTTATTTTCTTTTATTATATATTATATATAAATTTATTTAATATATAAAAATACAATTTCTATTAAATTTATAAATGCATGAGTTTGTATTTATATATACATAATAAATATACACAGTATACACAAATATATTATGTGAACAAAAACTTTATTTTGGATTTGATTAATGGCGATTAATCATTGACAGCACTAAATATAATACTATATAATATAACATAATGTTTCATACTTAATTTAATTCTATTAAAAAAATAAAAAAATAAAAAAAGACAACATTCTCTTTAAATTAATCTTTTTCAGATCTATTAAATGTATTATACCTGTTAGTCTTCCATATGTGTATGGTCTCATCATCAACATTGTCATGTTTCTGTGCTTGTTCGTCCAGGAAGTCAAAGAAATACTTGACAGCAGGAGGAACCACAGTCCCAGAACACAACACACTGCGGAAGAAGTCATCCACAAACTGCTGCAGCGTTCCCTGTTACACAAGTACATCCGATTCAATTCAAGTCTACAGTACATATGGATGAACATTTAAATGCACAACCAAATGTTCAGTCTAACCCACCTTCATAGACAGAAGTCTGGTCAGGTAAATCTCAGTGATGGCTTTCGTCGTGGCCTTGTCTTTCATACTTCCTCTCTTTGATTTCACTTCGTCCAGCTCGTCTGCTGGTCTCACCAGGTGAAATACTTTATCGTCCTCCAGCAAAGCATTTCCTGTTCATCACAAAACAAGCACATTAGAAGGAAGGTTGCTTTTCCTGTTTGGAGAACACTTATTTTAGACGTACTCAAGCGGCCCATTATTTTGGGTTCAGTTCTAGTTCACTGTTCATTCAGAAAAAACAGAGAAACATTTGAGTTATTCTGTGTTTTTCCACCAATATGTTTAGACTATTAAAGGGAATCAATAAGAAGCAATGCACTGCTGTCATAAAAGAAAATGGATGAGTAGTTTAAAAGTCCAGTATAATTGTAAGTCACTAACTTTCTTCATGGTTGTCCTGGTTCTGGTCAAAAGACTGCTGGGTGTGCAGAACTCGGGACAAGACCAGGGTGGCACCATCCCTCACCTAATACACACAAATCAAAAATATAACACAGATGATATTCATTTTAATTCAACAGGAAATAATATGACATCATACAAAATGATCTACATACAGAGAGAAGAGAAGAATTTTCAAATAAAAAATGTAACCC
>JAUMHQ010000051.1:6569850-6580981 GCA_032361165.1 Enteromius paludinosus
GTGTTACATAAACAGCCATAAACACTGTTTTTTTCCCCACAGTGTTCATCCTCAGAACAGCTAAGCTCAGAACAGGGATCCATCACACCTAAGAGGAGATGCACAGATAAATGAAATACAACACTAAAAGAAGTTTGAACAGAGACTGATGCAGAGACTGCACAAGATGGCTGCAGCCCCTAAGCCGCTGCACAAGATGGCCGTGTCCCAGAACCATTACTCAAGATGGCTACTACACTCGAGCCTCCAGCCAATGATGAACTCAATCCCCTGTTTTCACCCACCCCTGATGCTATGCCAGTAAATTCCTGCATTGTGGGTGATGCACATGAAGACAAGAGGGCCTTTCCAGGGCGTCTGAGGCGGGTATCTAGTTTGGCGAACCCCCCATTGATGTCATTGAGGGCAACTGGTATCCTTAGGGCCCCAGCACAGGCCATCACAGAACCTGTGCCCCTTTCTTCTGTGCTTGGGTATTAGCCGTTGGAGGAGAGAGGGATGTACACAGCACACAGCAGAATGGCTGTATATTCCCTCGGTAGATAGAATGACCGGCACTTAATTACCATAAACTCCAACCCTGGTGAGCAGTGTTAGATAATGTCTTAATTAATGTGAAGTTCATCCATGAAGTCACGAATGAAAGACTCTGAACTCATGTTAGAGATATTACTGCATGAAGTAAGGCATAATTCATGCATTAATTCAGTGGTTCCCAAACTTTTTCTGCCGGGCCCCCCTTTTGCAGAATTACAAAAATTCAAGCCCCCCCGATTTGCAAATAAACATAAACACAACTTATTTGAAATGTAATTATTAAAATTCAGTGCGTGCCAGCTTACTAAATAAAAAAGGAACTAGTCACTTTTAGAGTAAAACATTAAAAACACATAAACATTACTATGTATGTAACAGCATTTATTGTTTTGTTTTTGTTCTTTAAACAAATTTTCTCAAACTGGCCAGTGGCCAAAAATTAACATTCTGAACTAGGGTTTAAACTTATTAATTATTTATTCACAGTGGGGTCTTGTATCACCCTGAAAACATTTATTTTTAAATACAAATCTAGAGATTTTTGGCCGAAACTAAAACTGCTTTGTAATAATTATTTATTATTTTTTTAATTAATATAGTAATTTTGTAAGACTTTTAATTTAACTCAATTTTAAAAATACAAGCCAATAAAATAACCACGTTTATGGAAAGTAACAATAAAATTGGACAGAAAATATATGAATATTAAATCTCAATATTTTATTTTTATTCAGTTGAAGCGGAATCAGATATAATTTGACTAATCATCAAAATAATGTGTAGTCCTACAAAGCTATTGTTATCGGAGCATACCGTCACGAGCGGGTTGCATCATGTCCAGTACAGCAGTACTACAGCATGTTACAGCACAGTATGCGGCGCTATATAAGTATACATAGACTTTGCTTTTCCTTTGATCATAAGCGGTACATGAGTGGAGCGTTTATACGAGCCATGTGCAGCTCAACGGAACGCACACTCATAGAGCGGAATACTGAGCAGAGCGTCACACATTGAGCAGTGCGCGCGCCCATACTGTCGGCTGGTGCGGCAGATATTTTCGGCCGTTTATTTCTTTCGAATCTCTATAAAAATCTGTACTGACTGTACACTAGCCTTGCCGCGCCCCCCTTATTATAACTCCGCGCCCCCCAGTTTGGGAACCACTGCTGTATACTGTTACTCCTAATACAAATATAAATGCAAAAAATTTCATAAAAATAAAAAAAATTATAAAAATCTTTGATGGAATAAAATAAAATGGGTTTTTGACCTGTGGGAACCATTAAAGTAAAATATTAATAAATATGAATAAAAATTAATTAATAAAAAGACAAAATGAAAACCTAAGGTGAATTGGCCCTGATATCCAAGTCTACATGTCAAATAAGGGACAAAGTACAAATTAATAAAACTATAAAAATACCAGTCACTATAAACTAACAAACAAAAAAGAAATAAATCAAATGCATTACTATAAGTTTCGATCAAAATCAAATAATTGTAGGTTATTGACAGTAACAGCACGGTGAAATATGCTCTTCAAGGCAACATCTGTGAGAAACATAAAATGCTATGTGAGCATTTATGTTATCATGTGTGATCAAGCAAACACTCACATTGTAATGGGCCAGTGTGTTGATTCGTTTCCACCTTCCCTCTTTCTGCGATGTCAAATCCAGATCAGACAGGATCTGCCCTGTAGAGCCAGGGCGCCACTCTGTGGAAAAAGGAAATGCGTCTTTCCACACAGCCCCCAACAAACTTGGCACGTTTCACACTTGACAACCTAAGAAGAAAATCCCTGGCTGGTTTTTCCCTACACTCCTTCTTTTAACCAGATTCATCTGTCTGATGGATGACGCGAGACACCGGCTTTAACAATTCAGCACATTTAGAAGAACAACTCATTAAGAGCTGCAGGAGTGCAGACCGACATGCACAAGATCCCGCCATTAATCAAACCGCTATCTGTTCAGAAGCGAGTCTTCCTCCAGTACTTTTAAACGCAGCGAATGGTTAATAAAGAGAGCTATTTATGCGTATTACTTTCATAAAGTTGGAAGCTTTCGGAACTGTTCCTGCCGTAATGAATCAAAAGCACCGGGTGGTATGAAGTCTTACCGAGTGCAACGCTGTCCACTGTGGGTCTCTGGGAGTGCGGCAGATTCCTGTACACCTGCTCGATGATTTTCTCCTTCACTTGGGAGATGGTGTCGCAGTTCAGGACTTTGACAATGGTCACATCGGGACCCTCGCCGTGAACCAACACCTGTAGGGTCTAGAGTTCAAACAGGCTTTAGTCTGCTGATACGATCAACCGTACAAAGATCACCACATCAAATAAACAATTAAACTGAGAACCGCCTATTACAAGTCAACGACTTAGGCGTAAATCTAGGTTGCATGGGAAATCCACTAACAAAATAAGAGTGAGTTTATTTGTTTTTCCCGAGATCTCATGAATGGTTTTTCCGCAGAGTGGTTTCCTCCAGTGGATAATGGCTGTTCAGTCCCTAAGGAGCAGTGTTACGCTCGTGAATGAGATTACAGGCTCACAACTAGCCAATGAAATGGTGTTAGGAGAGCAATGATGGACACGCAAACACTGCTTCCACTTTTCTCAGCCTCTCTTACAGCGAGACTCATTCAAGCTTTCTTTTTAACGAGTCCCTTATCGACCATTTTTGCGAGGAAACCATCTTTGTACAGACATGACACGCACTTCAAAAACAAGTCTGGATGCTGAAATGGCTACTACTCACCAAAACGGAGTATTCAACATCATCTCCCAGAAGTCCGGTGTCGTTTAGAGTGTATTTGGCTTTCTTCATCTTGGCATCAACTGGCCCTTTTTCCACCTGGTGTTTAATGGCCTTGAAGAGCTTATAGAGCGGCTCCCCAGCTGAGTCCTGTGAAAAACACATCAGTCAGGCTTCACAGCTACAGTAGAAAACAATTTTTGCAATTCTATTCATAGCGTAATTGCTCACCTTTAGGAACTGGTAGAGACATATGGACATCCAGTTACACAACATCCTCTCCACAACAGTCTCGGACCTAAACAGGAAATGGAGGCCGATGATATTAATTGTCAGCAATACATGGGTATAAAATGGGTTTAAATTACTATTGTCTTGTGTCCTGATAAATTACTTCAGGACATTGAAGCTTGAAATCCCGCAAAATTAGAATTTGTAATTTCAGCGGTGGCACTAAACCACAAAACGTTCTACAGACTCTTTCATCACACGATGCAAAAACACATACAATCCGATCTCCATGTGAACTTCTTGAATTCTTCTCAATGTCTGATTTCAGTGGCGGCGCTAAACCACAAAACTTTCTATGAACTCATAGAGAACTTGCCAGTCTGAAACACTGCCCTGTATAATTTACAGAATGAGCATTTCTTTCTGTGCAAGTATATGTAAGCAAAACGGACAATAGAAGTAAAATATACCCCACAGGAATCAAAATTAATCAAGAGCTTGAAAATCAGAATTAACCTGATTCAGGAACGATCTACTAAAGTGGTTTTAGTGATTTCTGGAGTGTTTAGTGTGGGTGCAATGTGATTGCTTGATAGCATAAACCAAACGGGTCATGTCTATAAAATTCTTGTCAAAGGTACAGGAGTTATTCATCTTTTCTATCAACTGCAGATCATTTTTATGACTGCATGAAAATATTAAAGGGGACACTGGATGCAAAATTCACTTTCACATTGTGTTTGAATATAATGCACCATCAAATACACAAAAACAGAAAAGAGGGTGTGATCGGTAGCTCATTATAATTTAAAGAGACATGCACCGAAAACAGGTAGCTGTGAACGGAGCTGTTTGTAAAAGATTCCAAAAGGTTGTATTACATGACCACTGGGAAAGTATTTGGCAGACATTTCACCCTAAAGAATCATACTTGTGGAAAACGGGTTTCCCATGTCCCACTTAAAGCTAAGTACAAGCAACAATAAAAGTGAATTACGTGAACTGGTTCTGACCTGCGGAGCATGAGTTTAGGGTTCTTGCTGTGGATGTATTCCTCCATCAGCTCCAGCAGGAGGGTTCTCATGATGTCTGTGTAGTACTCCAGCTTTCCATGCAGCGCCACCGTCAACAAGGAAGCAAAGTAAACCTTATTCCTGGCATTGAACTCCTGCCTGCCCTCCAGGGTACGAATGAACTAAATCACAAAGACATGAATGCATAAGTCAGCTTATACATCAAATCCAGGTGTAATGCAGACACGCCAACAGAGCGAACTCATCTGGCTGGAGACTGGAAAATGTTGTAAAGGGTCTCACATTGATGAGAAATGTTTTGCTGTTCAGGAGATTGGAGAACTGGTTGAGGGCTTGGTCTACAATGGCTCTGCGGGATTCTGGGATGTTCAGCTTGCCAGTGATCATGACATCGTTGGCTCCATCTTTGGAGGGCAGGAAGAAAACGCGATTGGTGTAGTTCTTGTAGTCAAGGAATGGGATTCGGGCTTCATTCAGATCACTAGTGTGGTCCTCCATCTCTATCATAAGATCTAAGAAACACAGAGAGTGAAGTGTAAGCAGAAGCTTTCAGAATAACAAAACTCAGAACCAGAAAGAGCTTAAGTATTTACACACACAAGGAATTTGTCTTGGTGGCAGTGTAGAAGCAAAAAGTACAGATATTAGGGCTGTAACGATACACGATATGAAACCCGAAATCGATCCATGATCCTAATAAGGGAGCATCGCGACACATTCCATGTCTACCTTGAATTGTGCGCAGATGACATTTCATGCGGTTTTGAAATGAGCTTGAGGCTCCCGTTTCTTTGCGCGTAGATCTGTTTTCCTCTGGCGTATGTGATTTGACAGCATCAGTGGTGCGCTCGCGTATTACTGGCATAGATTTGCCGCCATAGATATGCGACCATTTTCGGTTGTCGATAACGAGGGGTTCAAGTATTTACTCCCCCGTTATCCATTACCAAGCCGGGCGCAACTTGTTTTAAAAATCGTTTTTTTCTCCCACCCCCCACGAAAAAACATCATGATACGAACCGAACCGTGGGTTTGGTGTATCGTTACAGCCCTAACAGATATACATCATCCTCGTTCTTCTAAAAAAATATTTTCTAGAAAGCAAATATCTGCTGAAGTGACCAGCAACAAACAAAAATACCAGAAAATCACTTCTGTTTATGACAGAATTGTTTTGTACAACATGATAAACTATTTGAGAAGCATAAATAACTCACCTGTGAACTCTTTTTTACAGCGATCACGGACACTCTCTTCTAAATTCGCAAGCTGATTTTTGATTTTCTCATACTCTCGTTCTGCCTGCTGGCTTTTCCTCCTGCGCACATACAAACACAAACAATATCTTGAATTAAACCTAAATTACTGCTTATTATTTTAATTTTTTATTGACAGTAGAGAGGACGACAAGAAATTAAGTTTATTAGCAATTCTAAATTTGTTTGATCTGATCTGCTTATTTTAATTTACTACTTATTATAGATTATTCATTAAATTAAATACAATGCCTTTATTAGAGAGAACGGGAAATCTGGAAAACAGGTTTAATTGCTTTTGAGAACCGGGCTGAATTTAAATTTTTGATTAACTAGTTGTGTTCACTTCTATAATGAAATAAAAACGAAAACGTTTTTTTATGTCAGAGAGAGAAGACAGGAAATGACAGATAGAAGTGAAGGGAAGGAGAGCATATTGGAAAAATAAATTCTACTCACTAGACCACAGCTTTGAAATCAAAGTTATTAAGTTCACATTATTACAGTCTGGTGCACTCAGAGGTTTGTTACCTGTAGCAATAGATCGACACTGCAATGAAGAGGACCATGGGAATGAGGACAGCAGGAATGATGATATAAAGAGGAACCTCGTACTTCCTCTCGAAGCGAACAGAGCCGACCTTCCACTCTCCTTTGCCGAATTTAATCTAAAAAGAAAAGTCAAGTAACATTGATTGCACGGTAAAACTGGTGAGAATGACTGTGATTAAAGCTTGCGCAGAGCAATTTCTAACCGTCAGCTCTATAGCCTCTGAGCTGGTGTCTCTGCGATGGCGTTTGGGGGATTTAGGAGGGCTGGAGGGGGCCACGAGGAACAGCTTATCGTCCTCTAGGATTGTCACCTGGCATAGCTCATCACCCACAAACGCCTCGGCCTCTTTGGCAGTCATGGCTTTGGAAAAACCTTTACCCTGCATCACAGAAACACAATAAGGCAGTTGCTGAAGCCTAAGTCCTATTAAGGCATAAATCTGTGGTTAGGCAAAAATACTTACATTAATGTTGATGATGCTGTTTTCAGTGATGGCTTTATCGGGCAAAGGATCAAAACAGGGGTCTTGATGGTAAACGAAATCGGTCAAGTTCTCCACCAAGTTGTCGAGCTGGATGATCGTTCTTAAAGACATGTATGTCTTGTTCACAACGGGAGAGAGGAACTCCAGTACGCTCTCGTTCTTGAAGGAGCAGTCTTGAAAGAACTGCAGGAAAGAAAACAAGTCAGTTTTTCTCTGCGTAAAACATATTTTACCAATGTCTGAGCACTAAAAAAGAAACAAGACAGCAGGATGTCAGTCGCGTGATGAATGTTGCTTATTAACATTAAGAGAAGGGGGACGGAGGAAAGGAAATGTTAGGTGGATGCAGACAGAAGAGAAGAGAGAAAGGAAACTCCTCAGCTTGAGACGGGGCAATGGGTTGTGACAGCCAGGAAAAGAAATGACTTAAATATGAAATGCTGACATTTCTTAAGAGCCAATCAATAACATCTGACAGAACAAAATAAGCAAACCTGAAGATTTAAAACGAAAGCACAAGCAACACTAAGCAAAAACACTTTTAATAAATAATAACTTACATTTTAACCTTTCTCAAAGTTATTGAATGCCTTCAAAAGGGCTCTAAATATTGTTATATGAATTTGTTTTAAAAATCCATTATGGAGAATTAGGTTTGTTTTTTGAGTTCAGCGCACAAAAAACATCAAGTCAGTGTTATTTTAGTATTAATTAACTATAAGAGTAGTTATTAATATTTGACATAATCTTTTGTAATTTGTAGTAATTCTATTATGTGCCTTTGGCATAGTTTTAGATTAGTTAAAAGTTTCTGAAGTTTAGATTTTTGTTAAAACATATTTTATCGTTAGTTGTCATGCCAAAATTTCAAACTAGCATTTAAAAAAATTTACATTTACCACAATTTTTTTTTTTTTTACAAATATTTTTCATTTTTGTTAACAACAACAATACAGCATCTAGCAGGGTAGTACAACAGAGGTGAGTTCTAAGCAAAAATTTAGATGAACTATCACTTTAAGGAAACAAAATGAGGGTCCCAGCCTTGCTTATTGTAAGGGACCATTGACTTTATCACAGATGGGCCCAGAACTAAATCATTCCAAAATTACACACACCTCTACATTGCTAGACTTGTGATTGAACTCGTCAGAAGAGGGCAGCACGCGCATGGTGGCTCTCTGCACCAGATCAAATCCAGATCCCATCACTACGATCTTACGACCTCCGCTGAAAACACACACACAAACATACACACAGACAATGTAACACTTATAGAAGCCATACATTTTCGCCCCTGAACCTTAAAATACATGAATGACATTCAAAATTTGAAACGCCCAAGGTGATGCTGTAAAAGTGAGCGAGGCTTAAAAACGGACTTACCAAACAAAGCTGGACCGTGGGGAGTAATCTGTAACTTTGGGATTGGCTAAGTATTCGAATCCGATGACTGTTTTAGTGTCCTTGCCGTATTTTACACTAACGGGCAACCTATCAGATGGAATGTTTGATCCATATGGGCCTGTCATGCAGGTGATCTCCGGGCCAAATGTCAACCTGCATGTTTGAAAACAAAGAATGATCAGAACCGGACTAAGATCAATCAAATCTGCTCGATCTTTCCTGGTTACTCACACTTTACATGGCACTTTGTCCACTGTAATGCTAATGTCATCTATGCTAGCCGTGTCTAAGTCGGATCCCGAGATAGTGATGACGGTTCCTCCAGCAACTGGGCCTTGAGAAGGGGACACAGTCTTCGGGTCAGGATCCTGAGAGAGAAAAAGGAACTTTTAACATTTACTCACTCAGCTTCAACAATCGCTCATTTTTCTACATCAGTCTAGCTTTATTAAATATTAATGAAGCTATGCTCACACAGTCAGTGGAATAAAATTTTATGTCTGAAGATATATAATAATAACCTACACATACACTACAGTTTAAAAGATCTATGCTTAGTAAGATTTTTAAAGATTTGTAAAAGATCAAGGCTGGAATAACTTCTGCTTTGTCATCACAGAAATAAATTATACTTAAAAAAAAAAAATCAAATACAAATGATTGTATTCAATTGTAAAAGGAATGTAACAGACTTACAAAAAAATTCAAAAATACAGTAACAGTTCAATTATTTTGAAATTTAGACAGAAAGACAGGATACTAAACAGCCACGCAGGTTTGATCACAGGGAAAGCAGTTACCCTGTAAGTGAAATACACTTCTGACCGTCCTGTTCTTCCTCCTTCCACCTCCACTTCCACTTGCCCAGAATTTCTGTTATAGGGCAGGTCTTCAGGGGGCGCTGAGGGGAGAGCCCCAATCTCACACACAACACTAAAAAAAACATGGGTAGAGCTGAGTAATGCAGCATGCGACGTGTGTTTTAAATGCTCTATACAACAGCAGTACAGTATATACGGTGATACCGCATTCATCCAGTAAGGCAGTCATGCTGTACCTGGTACTGACTGAGTATTTCTCCGGCTGATGAGTACAAGGCACTCCAGCCACGGTGATTCTCCTAATGTCCTCCTGCTTGATGCCCAAGTTAGAGCCTTTTATAGTGACAGAAATCTGTCCATTCATCGGCCCGTACCGGGGAACAATCTGGAACGAAAGCAGAACAGCACAGTTAAAATAGGCCCATAATACTCAAAACAATAAACTATAGAGTTACAAAGATCACCCATAACCATTGTGCCCTTGAGTGATCCAGCTGCTTTGGAGAAAATCATTTGCCAGATGACAAATAATAAAACACCATCAGGCGCAGGCGGCGCGATCATTAGAGTCTCAGATGGATTCAACAAAACACAAGCGTGCGAGACCGAGTTTGTGACTACCAGCGCAGCCATCTATATATCATTTAGGCATGAAAAATGGAGAAGAGGATGAAAAGAAATGGTGTTTTCTAGAGAAGATGAAGAGATGGAAATTTATGAAATGCATTTGAATTGGGAATAGTGAGATTAGGTTAGTAATCGCTGACGTCACGCCAGTGAGATATTCTCAGATGAATTTTGAGTTTAGATTGAAGAGTGACTGAATATAGTGTTGGCAACATTTTAAATAATGTGACAGTATCAAAGGCAAGAAGAATCCTCACGTCAGTGATCTTTGGAGCAGGACACTGCTGCAGCTCCTGGGCGCACAGGGCTCTGTACATGCAGGATTTCGTTGTGTCGCACCACACACAGTTATACTTCTTATCAGCGTTCTTACACAAACTGCAGTCGTCGCGTCTAACCGAACAGTTGTAGAGCACCACTGAGGAGAACAATGGAGAGAAAAAAAAGCACTGAATTCATTGTCTTAAAAACAAAATACAAAAAAAACAGCTTCTAGCCTTTTTTTTTTTGTTTTGTAGAGAAACAAACATTTCATTAAACACTGCCGTTCATCACTGTTTTCGGAAAATTTTGAGTTATGCAAATTAGGCTGTTTATGGTTGTATGTGGTGATTATTAGTAACGTTTAGCAAGATTTTTGATGCTCATTGTTTTTGTGGCAGATAAACACTGCTTAAAATATGTAGGCAGACATAGGGTTGTGCTGATAGAAGTATCGTGCATTGACCGTAGTCAGAGACATCGCCATAATAGCAAGATGATTATTATTATTAATTTTTTTAAAAATTATTTGTTTATTTCTAAGTTTATTTGTTTCATCATATTACTGGCGGTTACGTGTTTTAAAGATTTAGTTTTTTTCATGTTATGTAGATAACTACTGTACATTAAAGTACATTGCAATACCTTGCAGAATAGCTTAGCATAGCTTAAAGGGATGTTTACCAGACGAGCATGTTCAAAACAAAGTCTTCCATTTAAATGTGCACATCAAATAGATCCCATACATGTTCTAGCTACATGCTACTAACACTTCTTTGTAGTTAAAGAGATGGTTCCTCAAAAATGAAAACAAAGCTCATCTGCTAAACATGTCTAAAACTCTAAAACTGGCTTGGAGTTGGTCTCAAAGATGCCAGTGATATAACATATGTTATTCTGCTTATTTTATAAGAGGTTTATCAGATGTTCATACACAACCTAGCGAAATCTTGACAATCCACATGTTTACTGCAGCTTCTCTGAGCTACGATGATGAAAATTCACTGAAATGTACCTCTGAGGGTGCTGTCAATCTTCCTATCCGTGCCTTTATCCTTTATGTAGAACGTCACATTCACCTCGGGCTCTTTATCATATTCAAACTGGCATAAAAACAGTAGAAAAGCATTGTTTAAGACACAGACAGAGGAAAACACA
>JAUMHQ010000051.1:6589571-6600417 GCA_032361165.1 Enteromius paludinosus
TTAAATGCAGAGCACTAATTCCTAGTATGGGAAACCATACCTGGCCACTTGTCACTTCCTTTCCTTTTCCTTTCCTTTAAATAAAATAATTTTTTTATGTGCTTATCTAGTAATCAGTGTCCTCCAGAATTGATGGCAATTATTCACAAATTGATGGCAGTAGTCTTATCAGCAAAGTTCCTGAATGCTGTTAGTCACAGAAAACATCTTGTCCAAATGCAACATGACCAAACCACATTAGTTCGACTGCATCATCATATATCACTTATATTTTTAGAGCACAGCCCATCCACACTCTCTCTGCATTTATCCACTGCTACAGAGCTACTGATTAAAGTCAAGCTAAAAAACGGTAGCTATATAAGTGGGTATCAATTTTTTTATTTTTTGACAAAAAAAAAAAAAACTACTTCAAGCTTTAAATAAGATAGTTCCTCTTTCAGGAGCTAAAAAAAAGTCTTGTGAAAGTCCCATCAGCCACTTCCTCTTCTTATTTCTGCGGATTAAACTCATTAAATTACTTTTCAACCATCTTCTCTTTACACTTTAGCTTTCTTTCTGTTTAGAGTATCTTTATACTGTATATCCCACGGTGACTGCATCGTCCATAGACCTGTTTGCTCTGTAGGCAAACTGCAGGGGATCAATGATGTCATTCAGAAAAGCCAAATAATTATTTAAAGCTAATTGAGGGGATCTCAGCAGCTTTTTTTTGTTTTTTGTTTGTATCTTCCAGAACAGTCATCCAAAAGTAGCTAAATGGTTTGCTCTTATTGTTTATTTTACATTTTTGGATGTGTTACTTTTCTTTCTATCTAAAGCATTAATTGTGTTGCTTAATATGGCTTAGTAAAAATGTAATATTTTACATGACTCAACAACATATCTCACGACCACAGACCACAGGAGAGAAAAGAGAGAAAGCCTGACCAAGAAACCACTCAGCTAAAAGAAATAAAATAGTCACTCACCTTTCTGAGAAACAACTACTGACAGCATATCGCACCTCCAGGCACACACAAGAAGAGAGCTGAAAAGGGGCAGAAAGAGGATTGTACATTCATCCAAGGACACACAGCCTGATATTTCTACTGATGAGAGGCTTGCTTGTTAAGCATCCCTCTTTAGTCCTAAAGTAGTGATGATAAAAGCAGTGCCAGAAGGATACTGCTTACTCAGCAGTCTGTCAGCAAGTCTGCTTCAGGCCAAAAATTAATACAATCAATGGGAGACAGAAACTGGGCTGCAGAACACATGTGGGAGCAAAAATAAAACAAAACAAGACCAGGGGTGTGACAGTTTTAAATATATAGACTTTTGAGACACTCCCTAACTTGAATTGGTATTATTGGTTGGGGCGCTGTAAAACGGGGGAAAACGATGACGATTCTCGGGGCCCATGACTGAGTGGGGGCCCAGAGAAACCCCCCCCAAAAATTGTGGTGCTAAATAAAATTATTTGATAGTAAAAATTCTTACATTAAAATTTTTCTATTTGCTGTTTCCTGGTGTCAAAAAAATGTATTTGTTTAGGAAACACAAACGTCTGTGGGCCCCTCTCCCCCTCTCGATAATCATAAAATGGTTCAGTCTGCCCAAATTGTATCCAGGCAACACAAACAGCTTGACTTCACTTATAGCGCCGACAGAATATCAAATTGACAGAAGAGGAAGTGAAAATGCCTCAAAAATCTGGAAGTCAAAAAAGGAAAGAGAAAAAAAATAAGAGAAGTGAAAGAGGCAGTATATTGTATATGTTCGACAGTATATTACCCAATATTTCACAAGAAAAGGTGGTGTAAGTAGGCCTAAATTGTTAGTGGACCGCCTGTGACAATGATAGTAGCCTACGGCACTTTGCTGTGCGTACGCACACTTTGTACACGAGGCCCCAAGGGCTGGTTGCACCCAAAAGCTGGGTGTATGCGTTGGACTTTACGTCCAGCTATCCGCTTAATATTTACACCAGTCGCACCATCAAAAACTACGATCAGGCACAGCTATGGCCGGCGTAGACGATGCACATCCTCACTGACATGTTCTCTCACAGTTAGATACAGCTGAGACGAGCTCGCGCTTCAACAAGTGAAGCCACTGTGCCATGATTTCATTGAGGAAACATTTACTACCAAGTCCTTTTTTCTATCAGAAGTCTCCCTATACGTTCCATGACAGATTTCTTCAAACAAACATAAAAATTAGGCAGGTTAAGAAAAAACTTTTTTTTTTAATTTAGGCTATAAAATCCATCAATATAATATCCATCAAGCGCTGTAACGTGGCTGGTGCTCTGTGTAACCCGAAGGGAAGGGCCTGGTACTGCCAGTGTCCTGAGGGTGTGGAGAAAGCAGTTTTAGGTTTAGCATCATCAGAAAGAGGTACTTGCCAGTAACCTTTGGTACTGAGCCGGACCCTTCCCAGACATTCCAACAGTTCGTCCACTCGGGGCATGGGGTAGCTGTCAAACTGAGATACCTCATTCAGGCGCCGGTAGTCATTACAGAAGCGGAGGGAGCCGTCCGGCTTTGGGACCAGGACCATGGGGCTGGACCATGGACTCCGGGATGGTGCGATCACCCCCAGCTTCAGCATCTTCTTAATTTCCTCCTCTATAGCCTGCCGGCGGGCCTCGGGGAAGGATCTTGTGGTTCGCAACGGTTATTTTGCCGGGGGTCTCCGAAAACACATCCTGGAACTGACCGACCAGGTGCCTCAGCTCAGCTTTCTGGGCGGCCAACAGATGTGGATTGGTGTCAACAACCGCGAGCTTGGGTACGACGAAGGCTGCCACCTGGTCTGAGCATTTGTTTCAGCGTCTGATTAAAGCATTCAATGAGCCCATCCGTCTGGGGGTGGTATACCGAGGTACGGAGCTGTTGGACCTTCAGCAGTCGGCAGAGGTCAGGCATTAGCCGGGACATAAAGGGGGTTCCCTGGTCGGTCAGTATCTCCGCTGGGATTCCCATCCGACTGGCCAACAGGAACATCTCCTTTGCGATGGCCTTGCGGAGCGGGATCGCCTCGGGGTAGCGGGTAGCGATTACCAGGATGTGCTCATGCCCCCGGCCGGACTTCGGAAGCGGCCCTATGAGATCATCCCAATTCGCTCAAAGGGCACCCCTATTATCGGCAATGGAATGAGCGGACTGGGGGTAGGATTTTGTGGAGAGGTGAGCTGGCATCTGGGGCAGGACTGGCAGAATCGACGTACCTCGGCTAGTGGAAGCGGTCTCGGATCCGGTTCAGTGTGTTCTGGATGCCCAAATGCCCGGCCATGGGGTGAGAGTGGGCCAGCTCCAGAACCGTCTCTGTCTGGGTCTTTGGCACAAGTTCCCCCCCAAGGGCCTCTTCGAACCCCGGCCAATCTCTCCCTAAAAGCACAGGAACAGGTAACTCATTTACAATTCCAACGGTAATTTCCTTTTCCTCATCTCCTTCCTTTATTTTTATGATCCGGGCCGGCACATGGCATATGTCGCCGTGGACGCATGTTACAGGGAGGTACGAAGACGGATTTGGCCAAGGTCCTATCATATCCGGCCGCAGAAGGGTGATTCCACTCCCGGAATCCAGCACAGCTTTGTAAACTCGGCCCTCTATTTTCACTCGGGGGCGTGGAGCTCCTCTTGGCGCCAGACGATGCACCGCACAGTGAGTCAGCGATTGTGCTTTAAATTACCACTCGTGGAACATTTGGGCCGCAGCAGTCGGCGAAAGGCCCAGCCTGGAGAGAATCTCTCTTTTTAATTCAACATAACACTGATTATGGGATAAAGGAAATGAAAAATATGCTCTTTGAGCTTCAACCGTCAGTTGTGGAGCCAGCACCGAAACCACGTGGCCATCCTTCCATTTCCACGGTGGCTTCAAACATTTTTAAATAGCTTTCTACGTCATCGTTGGCTGTGAGCTTTGGCAGAAGACGGCTGGCAGACACTCGGGATCAGGCAGCAGGGTCAACTGGGCGGCTGAAAAGCGGAGTTCTGCGAATCGATCTTCCATCCGTTCCTGTCTCTCAACAGGGAGTCATTGCTCATCTTAGCGTTGCTTTGCTCTATCTTTTATACTCTTCCTGCCGTGACCGATTGGCCCGAGATGATCCGTTCCAGGTGCGCGTTGTTTGTTGCCAGTGCGACGCTGATCTCTTCCCGCCACACAGCGTATAATCTCCCTGCTCCCAAAGTTATAAATCTTGTATCTCCGATAAAACATGATTTTGGGGAAATGTTGTGTTAATGTTGGTACACCACAGCATATGATGGCAATATAAGGTATAATACCAGCTTTCACCATACAATGTTTAATAACTAAAAAAATATGCCTTTTTTTATTTCCTGAAAAATAATAGTTTTTTAGATGGAGATAGCCAACACCGGGCTTTCATGATTGTCTGCAGTAATAATTAACAAACAGACATGAATCCCAAAAACTAACAATGCTCAAGGAAATCATGAATTTTTACTTTACACCTACCTCGGACTAGGCATAAGATTTAGTCTCAGACGCACTACGCCACGATGGTGCAACGGGTATAAACTCTACGCTCGGCTTTAAGCGCATTTTACGTCCAGACTAGTCTTACGACCGGGCGTACGTCCAGCTGGTGCAGCCGGCCCATAAGTTTAAATGTTGCGGTTAAAATGACTGCTGGTGGCCGTTCTAGTGTTAAAAGTGCATGATAAGGGAACTCAATTTTCTCCCCATGTTAGGTCAAGAAAGCACTGGAAAAAAATAACAATACACAGTTTTAGTTAAACGTTCAATGCAGTCAAACGCACTTTGTCAAAATCATGCCTCGTTCCAATCAGAGTCAAATGAACCAGCCTGGTCCGGCTGTCTCCCAACCCCTAACTCCAGCATCCCCTGCAATTGTCTGATTGACTTAAATATATGAGAATGATAGTCAAAATACCATAAAAGCGCATGAATTTATGTAAATTAATATGAAAAAAGTCTCAGCTGTGTTGGGGGCCCTGTCAAGATTCTTTTCATGGGGCCCAAAATCCTTAGCAGCGCCCCTGCTTATTGGATCAGTGTTCAGGTTTTTTCATTATTTGAATCATAAAAATCATAATCATTAAAAAGCGTAAATCACCATCAAATTGTTAAGTATAACTTAATACAAACTTCATAATATCTTGATGATAGTAACAATTTAACAAATGTAGGCTATAGTTGATTGTAAATACTTGATTTGTGTGTGTTTTTGTTTGTTTATTTCATGTAAATGTAAATTTACTATAAATATTGAGGGGGAAAATAGTTAGGAAATTGTTAAGAAATACTCTTCCATGCTTATCTTCATTTCATAAAAATAAAATAAAAGTACATTTAAAAAAAGTGAATTAAATAAAAAATAAATACATTTTCAGTTAACACCTGATTGATTTTATACTCTGCAGGATTTTTCTGCCCCCTGCAACACATGCTCGAGCACACACACACACGCGCGCGTTGGTATTTGTGCTTTATGGGGACTCTCCATAGGTGTAATGTTTTTTACTGTACAGACTATAAGTAGGTTTACATGATTAAATCAACAACAAAACATTTTGTTGGCCTAATTATATGGTGTTTAATTGTTTTTTCTAAAATACTGATACTAAAGTGATCAGGGAGAAGCGACACTCCAGGAAATTAATTCAATTCAATGTAGAATTATTGAAAGCCAAGAATGGTTATGGCTCTTGAAAGAATGGCAATAAAATAATTTAAATAACTGTTGTTTGAGACAATATTTGCATTGCTCACTGCTCTGCAAAGAGCATGTCTTAGTCTAATGGAAATTATTTTATTGTATATTTGGATTTAAACTATATATTTGTTGTTGTTGTTACTTTTTACTTTATACAATTACCTTTGAACTATTTTTGCATTTGTTCTTGAAATTTATCAAATTTAATGTACTTTGAATGTCGAACCACTAGGTGACAGCATGTTGTCATTTTAATGTCACCTATGCTAATCAAAGTACAACAGAGATCAATAGTCATTAATGTCTTTCTTCAAGGCCTTAAACAGAAATCTTACAAACAATAAGCTACTTTCCCTATCCAAACCACTTAACTAAATACTGGCTGTTCTGAAAGGCTAATAGCAGGCCAAAACATTTAGGTGTCCCATACAGAGACACAAAGCAAAAGAGCTGCCTGCCCTGTGTTAACATAGATTTACTTTGGAGAATAAGTTGCTGGTTCCATGTATGTAGAATCTAGATTAAACAAACAAACTGTATTAGCTGGTTAGGTATGTTTTGAAGCTGGGATGCTGGTTTATGCAGGTCACGTACTGGCAAAGGACCAGCACAAACCAGTGTTTAATCATGGTTTGAGTTGTAATATCTGGGTCTGTTTATTGTATAGAGCTGTTTATGTGAAAACATATTTCGGTTATACTGTGACAGTATACACAGAGAGACAGAGAGTGAGGGAGAGACTGTTTATTTAATAGAGTTTCATGTTTCCACTCTTTCACTAGTTAATTTCTCAGCTTCCCCCTTCATCTGTCATTCTGTATTTACGCTGATTATTGACTTTATAGTTTGAGACGTGTAAAATACTTCCTGTCCTTTGCTAACCACCTCAATGAACTCAGCACACTGAGCCAAGAGACAACACTGGGCTAACTCAAGTGCTGCATGACAGCTGAGTACTGTCTTTAAATTCACAAACAACTCAACAGCGAAAGACATCCTCATTTTCTATTATTTTAATGAAGACCTAAAAGATAAAAATTAATTTCCTAAAGGTCTCCCAGAGTTCCGGCATTTTCTTGGAGTTAAAATTAGCACTCCCTGTTGAAAAAAACAGCATATGCTGGTTAGGTAGGTTTTGAAGCTGCAATGTTGGTTGAGGCTGGTTTATGCTGGTCCTTTGCTGGATTAGGCTTTCCTGGTTTATGCTGGTCACGTGCTCGCAAAAAAACAGCATAAACCAGCAAAGGAACAGCATAAATCAGCAAAGGACCAACATAAACCAGCAAAGGAACAGCATAACCCATGAAAGGACCAGCATAAACCAGCAAAAGACCCACATAAACCAGCAAAGGACCAGCATAAATCAGCAAAGGCTCAGGATAAACCACCAAAGGACCAGCATAAATCAGCAAAAGACCAGCATAAACCAGCAAGGTACCGGCATAAACCAGCAAAAGACCGGCATAAACCAGCAAAGGACCAGCATAAACCAGCAAAGGAACAGCATAAATCAGCAAAGGACCAGCATTAATCAGCAAAAGACCAGCATAAACCAGCAAAGGATCAGCATAAACCAGCAAAAGACCAGCATAAACCAGCAAAGGATCAGCATAAACCAGCAAAAGACCAGCATAAATCAGCAAAGGATCATGATAAACCAGCAAAGGACCAGCATAAACCAGCAAAGGATCATGATAAACCAGCAAAGGACCAGCAAAAACCAGCAAAGGACCAGCAAAAACCAGCAAAGGACCAGCATAACCCATGAAAGGACCAGCATAAACCAGCAAAGACCCACATAAACCAGCAAAGGACCAGCATAAATCAGCAAAGGTTCAGGATAAACCAGCATAAATCAGCAAAAGACCAGCATAAACCAGCAAGGGACCAGCATAAACCAGCAAAATACCAGCATAAACCTGCAAGGGACCAGCATAAACCAGCAAAAGACCAGCATTAACCAGCAAAGGAACAGCATAAATCAGCAAAGGACCAGCATTAATCAGCAAAAGACCAGCATAAACCAGCAAAGGATCAGCATAAACCAGCAAAAGACCAGAATTAACCAGCAAAGGATCAGCATAAACCAGAAAAAGACCAGCATAAACCAGCAAGGGACCAGCATAAATCAGCAAAAGACCAGCATAAACCAGCAAAGGAACAGCATTAATCAGCAAAGGGCCAGCATTAATCAGCAAAAGACCAGCATAAATCAGCAAAGGACCAATATAAACCAGCAAAAGACCAGCATAAACCAGCAAAGGACCAGCATAAACCAGCAAAAGACCAACATAAACCAACAAAAAACCAGCATAAACCAGCAAAGGACCAACATAAACCAGCAAAGGACCAACATAAACCAGCAAAAGACCAACATAAACCAGCAAAGGACCAGCATAAACCAGCAAAAGACCAACATAAACCAGCAAAGGACCAGCATAAACCAGCAAAAGACCAACATAAACCAGCAAAGAACCAGCATAAACCAGCAAAGGACCAATATAAACCAGCAAAGGACCAGCATAAACCAGTAAAAGACCAACATAAACCAGCAAAGAACCAGCATAAACCAGCAAAAGACCAGCATATATCAACAAAGGACAGCAAAGGACCGGCATAAACCAGCAAAGGACCGGCATAAACCAGCAAAGGACCATCTTAAACCAGCAATGATCTAGCTTAAAACAGCATCCCATCTTCAAAACCTCCCTAACCAGCATATGCTGTTTTTTTTCTAAGCTTCTCTTTTAGAAACAAATTCATCAAATTATGAATCATTCAGTAGTTGTTTTAAACTCACAATTAGTCGGTTCAACCATATTGTTAGCTGCCTCAACCTGGCAAGATGGTTTGAGCTGATAATATAGCTGGGTCAAGCTAGTCATTAGCTGTTTCAATTTATGCTTAGCTTGTCTGAGCTAGTCAGTAACTGGTTAAAGCTGGCCATAAACTTGTTAATGCCTGACACTTGTCATTAGCTGGACTAACCAAGTCATTAGCTTGTCCGAGCTGGTTTGAGTTAGTTGGTTAGAGCAAGTTATTTACCTGGTTAATGGTATCCCTCAGTTTGTCCGAGCTGGTTATTATCTGGTCTTAGCTGGACAGTAGCTGGTTCAAGCCATTCATTTACTGGCTCATGCTTGTCATTATCTGGTCTAAGCAAGGTATTAGCTTATTATTATCTGGTCTAGCTGATCCAAGCAAGCAATATCCATCAATTTCCAATGAGCCATTTTAGCTCCAGTGTTTCAAAACACAGTGTTTAATTCAAACTGAATCTTTCAGCAGAATTCTAAATTACATGTCAGTGAAGTACAGTTGTAATATAAGATCTACTACTCGCGTTTTCAACACAAAACATGGTTGGCATATTGCAATCGCTTAATGTTTTGCATAATTCTTTGAATACAGTGAAATAGTCACAGATTCAAAGAGATGAGAGGAATAACAAGACAGTATTGGATAACTTTAATTTCTCCAGTGTCATCTGATGACGCACACCACATGCACACGTGTGGAAACCGACGATTCTCAGCTTAGTTATGGGAAACTGAAACTTTCTCAAAGAGGTTGTGTTTGACCTTCTGGCCTCTAGAATCCTTCAGCTTCAAGTGCATCCCCTCCGTCCCCAGCCACAGCACCTCGTCCCAGGCTCTGGGTGTCACCACAGGGCCTTTGATGGCTCACACATGGGCTGCTTCCTGTACTACTTCCTGTGGTTAATGAGGGAGAGGCTGGGTCGGGGCTGCCCCCTTCTGGTCTCTGGGGAAGCACAGGGGATGTGACTGTTTGCACACACACTCAGAGACAAATACACTCCCATAATCCCCATTAAACCCCAGCGCTTCCTCAACCTCGCACACACCCTTACTTCCCTCAGTCACACACACACATGCTCCCTGCAGCAGTTCTCATAACACTTCAGCCTCCAAAGCATCTGTGACCTTTGAGTTCTGTCCCTCTGGAGTGAAAGTCCTGCTTCCCATGAAGTCCCAGCATCAGTCAATCACTGGCTTTGAAGATCATTGACATTTTGCACATGCCAACAGGGGTTTCCCCAATGATCAAGATTTTGATTTTGCATCGCTAAACACTTGCTAAGATGTAACAGATTACAGTTTTTCTCAATCGCTTTGGTGCATTTCTCACAACAGTACTTACATTTGCGCAACAGTTAATGCATTTCTCAAAACAATTAGTCATTTGTGCACATCATAGTAGCAGTTTCTCATTCCTTCCAATAAATTGCAAATGCTTTTGGACATGCATCAATTGCTTTCATACTCTCTGCTACTCTCTGCTGTTTTATAACATTATCATTTGCTTATGTCATGTCAGTCAAAATTAATGAAACTTGTGACTGCTGAATAGTCCTTCCATATAAAACTTATAGTCCTCATTTCATTGCATGAGTCATTACATACAAAAATGTTGAACTAGTTGTCAAAATCTGTCAAGCAAATTTGAAAAAAAAGTTTAAATCTTTTTTTCCTGAAAATGTCTTCTAAATTGAATCATTTGCACAATGCTTTGAATACACACAGTAAATTAGAATTGCAAAGAGCATGTGCAGTACAAATGTGAAATACATATTCAGTGACTTGTTCTCAGATTAGAGTGCGGATCCAGCCACATTTTTCTGTCCGAGCCCGGCCCGCGTCCGACAGAGCAGTAAACTAATTTTTTCTCATACTAATGACACATGTACTTTTTTGTGTGGAAGGCCCGCTTTTATTAAGCAACTGTAGGAAGGCGTTCAGAAATGTCAACAGATGAGATCATCAGCGCACGCAGGGGAAAAAGTGCCGTTATAACACAGGCGCACATTCGCGCTGATATGACCGAGCCCGACCCGAACCCGAGCATCCTTTCTAAATATCTGTCCGAACTCGGCCCGGCCCATCGGGTACCGAAGGGCTTGGGTCGAGTATCCATCCTCTAACTCAGATACCTCACTACATACAGTAATGTCTAACTTTACTGTAGTTTTTAAATGGCTGTATAGTGCTGTCTTGAGCATTTTCAGTAAGTGTCACCAAAATCTAAAAATTTACAGAGTAAACTTGTTCATAAACAGAGATGTATAGTAACGAAGTAGAACTACTTCACTACTGTACTTAAGTACTAAAAAGCAGTATCTGTACTTTACTG
>JAUMHQ010000051.1:6600517-6615267 GCA_032361165.1 Enteromius paludinosus
TCTACTCAAGTCACTTTTTTAAGAGAGCACTTGTACTTTTACTCAAGTCTGGGTCTCTAGTACTTTATACATCTCTGTTCATAAACATGGAGTCAGGACTTTTCATCTTGATGAGACTGACACTTTCATTGACATGAATACTTGCTTTTGAGCAATGAGCTATCCATTTTGAGCAAGTGACACGCTTTTACAGTAGTTTATCAAATGATCAAAGTTTATCAAATCCTAGTTTATCAACTAGGATTTGCAGTTTGCACTATTTGTTTCAAGAAATGCATTAAATGTTGTGCAAATTTAAATAGTGTTGTGAGAAATGCACCAAAGCTTCTGAGAAAAATTGTAATATTTGCAAAGATTTCTCAAAACAATGTGCACAAACACCACACAATGAATTTCCTGCAAAAGCCTGTAGCTTACTCAGTTCATCTCTCAAAAGTAAGTATTTATGTAAATGAACATATCAGTGCCATTAGATTGAAGAGCCCTTGTCTCATTGCTTACAAACAAGATGGTCAAACTGCTTAGAGATGTACTGTAGTCAATATAACACTGCGCTCTGTTAGTGTTACCTGATGTAAACTATGCCAACAGTTTGGTATGCCATTTATCCATTTCAAAGGTTCAAATTTACACATTACTGTACAAGGGATATTGATTGAAAGAGATCAAAATGTTTGAATTATTGAGGATATGGACAGACAGACAGACAGACAGACAGATAGACAGATAGACAGATAGACAGATAGATAGATAGATAGATAGTTTTTAATAAAACTACAATCATGAGCCAAAAGAAACTACAACTCCCATGAAACTATTTCTGGCTGAAGGACAGAGACAAAATGAACAGACAGGGTTAATACTTTGTAAAGGGTCATGAAAAGTAAAGCACATGCGGTAAACTAAGAGTAAAAATTGTTTGTTTGTTTGCTTGTTTTTCTCCACAAAGTCTCGTCCCTATAGCCGATATACAGAATCTACACACCCCCTGCTGAATGAAATTATTACGCAGGACTTCCAGATCTATACGTTCTCTCTTTCTTTTAGCAGCCGGTAAATCCTCTTTGATTCAGTGAGTAATATTATGCACCTGTCAGTGAATCTTCAGTATGATCCAGTTATTCTTGATGTGACCTACATCACGAGCTGCCACGCTCGTGCTCGGGCATCCCTCCTTTATATCTGACGCCATAGCAACGCTACGCCGAAGCAGTGATGCGCGCTTTCTTCAATAACGCAGGGACAAGGAGCTACAACACCATCGCGTTCACTGTCTAACCGCTGCTTGCGTAACGTTAGCGTGTTTATAAAAAACATCGATGACAAAACCTACAACCGGAGTCGTCTAGGTGAGTGTGTCCGCAGTCTTGGCGCATTACATCCTAAATTAATTCATTCAAATCACAGAGGACGTTCGCTGCCTTATCTTATTTACAACGGCCTGATTTGAACGCGTTTATATTATGGTGCGTTTAATTACATTTTACGCGCGGTTGTACTGCCATAAGCTGAATGACACGGTTTCAATGTGTTCATGTAGAGATATGCCACTTATAATCAGAACTGGGTTAAACCAAGGTTTCGTTGTCTTTGTCAGACATAAGATTGTTTTACAGAAGCTACAACCATGTGACTTGGTGTACCGATTACAGTAAATACAGTAGTAACACTGTGCGAAATTACATGCAACTATGTTATAGTGTTACAGATGTTTTAACTTATAACATCAAGTAAGCTGATTATTTTGTAATTGTAACAAATAGCCTACCTTAAGATCGAGTGACTAGAAATATTAAGATGTAGCTTATAATCTTTAAGAGTTATATAATATAATAGCTCCTATTGTTTTGACACATTTTACGTTTTGACTGTTCAATTGTCTTTTTAAAATAATCTATATGGAGAGCTAAGTGTATGTTTAAGCACAAACACTCTCCTATGGAAAAATAATCATTAAAAATACTAATAAAAAATCAGACAGTTCAACACAGATAATAAATGGAGCAATTTCAAGAGGGTCCTCCAGATCTCAAAACCTCATGTACTAAACATTGCAAGGGTAAAAATCAACTAACAAATTATTTTAATACAGCAATAAACCCATTTTGACAATAAGACAGTGATCTGCAAAACATGATGACAAAATTAAATGTAAATCAAACTAGTAAAAATGCTGCCATAACCATTCATGTCCCAGTGCATGCTGGGAAAACAGAAATGGTAAATTGTTCTATGCCAGAAAAGGTGCACTTACAGGATGTGCTTGTATACTGCTTGCTTAATTTCTGAATATGTCTAAATTATTTCTAAATAAGTACATGAATTAATTAATAATTACTTTTTTTAAAAGTTTGTAAAAAAAAAAAAAAAAAAAAAAATTGTTAAGCATATTTTACATTACTGATAATTAAAATTAATTGCTTTATGACATCAACACAGAATCATTTTAATTTTGGGTACATATTTTAAAAAAAAAAGTATTTCTTACTCATTGAATTAAATTTGTGTACATAATTTGATAATTTATGGACTTTTTTCAGTCAATAACTGATTGAAACATTGCTATCCTATTAAACTCTGTTTTCTCGTTTCTTTACCTAGATTGCTTGATCGGGCATCACACACAGACATGATGGCCAAAAGTGCTGCATAGGCAGGCAGCTCACAAGATTTTCAGATGCAGTGTCACAGTTGATCTCTATTTTCTCAGGAGGGTCCGTACATTCATGCCAACATTCCTGTTCAAGTTTGGAAATACGACCCAAGAGCTAGAGAGAGAGAGAGAGACCATGAGCAGCTGATACACTTCAGCTAAAAATAATATTCCCTGTGAATTACTCTCTCTAACACCAGCAACGGGCATGAAAAGCTACTAAAGCAGAGCTATTATTTCGGTAAGTTCTTGTTTAATTATTATACAGGACTGTCACTGTGGCTTGTACTATTTCATTTACTATTGTAAAGCTCATAAGTTGAGGAAACACAACGTCTGGCTGTCAGTTAGCATGTGGAGGGCTTTGTATAGCTGTCAGAGTGGGTGGTATCCTATAATAAAAATAATAATAATCATGAACAGCAGTGTTTTACATAATAGTGTTAAGCTTGAATTAGGAGACTAGTCTATTTAATGCACATGTCATGGGGCCTTATTTTGTATTTCGCTTCATTTCACATCAACCAAGACACAGCAATTCATTCTTTGGTTGTGGAGCACTTTTTATGTTAATAATAAAGACCATCCATGATTTTTTGAAGTCCTGCTGTAAGTAAATTGAATAAATTATGACATGGAGACTCCAATCATGTCAGTAGCCTAATATAAGCTGCTTTGTTTGGGCTGACATGTTGTAATCACGTGACCAGCCAAACACTGTTTATTTTACTAGTAGTCCTTTTTATTAGACATTTCGGTTGAGGAATAAACACATCAATATTTAACAGGCATTATATGCTAATAATATTAGCATTTTTAAATTTTTTCCCCTTCTTACAGATTGTTGCAAGTTTTCTTTCTAGTAATTATTATGTGTTATAATGATTATATGCCCAGGGTAATTATAGGTAACTAAAATATATTGCTATTTGAAATGCAATAAAATATATATAATTTCTTTTTTTGCTAAAGCAACATCTCTCATTTTCATTTAGGTTATCTTAATGTACTAAAATAGCTCAAATTAAATACATAATTAAATTAATAACGCATTAAATACATAACTATGTAAAAACATTTGTTAAAAAAAACAATACAACTTTTACTAAATTTAAAACAAAACCAGAAATCATAAAAATAGAAACTAATTCAACCTATTACTATAACAATATTTATGTAATTATACGTGTATATGTCAAATATTCATGTGTATAACCATATTTGTCAATAATTTTAAAATATAACAAATTATATTTTCATAATTTCTGTTACGATAAAATGTTATAATGTACTAAACACTGTAAAACACACTTTTGATGAGTCACCTGAGGATACACAGCATGCGAGCGTCAATCTGCCAGAGTATATTCTCCCTAAGCAAACAGTATGTCTGTTGTGATGTTTTATAATGCAGTCATCCTGTATGAGAAATTGAACTTTGCTGGTAAATGAATTGGCTGAGAGTTACAGGCAGTGTCCCTAGAGAGGGTTTGTTAATCTTGCTCTTACACTGATTGTCAGTAGAGGATCAATGTAGTCAAACACTTTGCTGGACCTCATAGGCAGTAATGATTACAGGAATACTGCTTTCAGTGCTGTCAGTTTGGGCTCAGAGCTAAATGTCAGTTTAAGTCTGAATGAAAACTTGATTTTTCATTACAAACATATTTTTTTTTAGATTACAGTTATCTGTACTGAATGCTATATATTCAAATCTAACATACATGCATTTTTCTTTAGCCCAGTCAGGTGACATGGCCTTGTCTTTCTGTGGGAACGACAGAGGTAAAAATGCCTACAGTGTGGACAATGGAGTCCTGGACAATGGCTGCTTCGTGGACGCCCTCAACCTCGTCCCTCATGTATTTCTCCTCTTCATCACCTTCCCTATCCTGTTCATTGGTATGAATGCCCTTGTCTCTCTTTCCTCTTAAACAGCCATTCACATTCTGGTTACAGGGTTGTGTTCCATTTAGAATTTAATGCGGATTGCCTTTTAAATAGTGCTGTGAAACGAATAATTGGGATTAATCTCACACATATGCATGTATGCATTTCAGAAAATTTGTTTATATTATATATATACACACACACATTATATTAATATAAATATAGTGATATTAAATATTTTCAGAATATATATACTGTATGTGTGTATTATAGATACATAATAAATATACACAGTGACAGAACACATATCCAAACAAAACTGCTATTTTGTAAACAATTGCGATTAATTGCTTCACAGCACTACTTTTAATTAAAAATCCTAGTGTTTTATTTTATTTGATTATATGATAAACTTTTTGTTGTCTTTAATGATTTAATAGATTTTTATTATTATATTATATTTTATTTTGTTTACCATGCTAGAAAAACATATCACTGTATTCTTCATTATAATTTAAATATAAGTATAGAATGAAAATGGAATGTCAAAAAAAAAATCTATATTTTCTGTAATATTATTACATATACATAATTCAATATATTCATTCTTTATTTACTTTTTATTTTAGTGTATTTTATATTATTCATTGATTAATGCATTTATTTATGTGGAGTCACAATATAAAGCTTACAAAATATAAAGCTTACAAAGTGGAACCCTTAAATTGAATGTCTGTTGTGTTATATGTGAATTTCTTTGGATTACAGCTCAGTGAATTCTAGTTTTTGTGATTCCAGTTCTTTCTGTGAGATGTACTGTAGCCAATTTTCAAGTGACTTATGGCATACATCATGCCTTCAAAAGCTGAGGGGCCTAGACACTGTATCAGAACTAAATGGGCCAATTCATTATCTGTATTGTCTCCCCAAAGAGTCTTTACTCAAATGCTTAAAAAAAAAAATCCTTTATTCTTACGCCATAATGGTGTCAGTGCCATTCCTCGTTCAATGAAAAAATGTTTCCCATAACAGAATTACCACACTAAAGAAAGGAAAACAATGAAAAATCGAGACAGGCGGGGACAGATACAGGATGCTGATTACCAAAGTAAATGTTAACTGTATATTATATAAGACACGCAAGGGAATAATATAATTGCACATATGTGTGTTTGTGTCCAGGCTGGGGCAGCCAGAGCTCAAAGGTGCAGATCCATCATAACACCTGGCTGCATTTTCCCGGTCACAACCTGCGCTGGATCCTCACCTTCACACTGCTGTTTGTGCACGTGTGCGAGATCGCAGAGGGAATCGTCTCCAATACGTGGGTTTAAGCACACGTTCAATATATTCGAGAGTTTATGCTTGTTATGCATTTATGTTTGTGTATGAATGGATCATTGTAGGCGGATGGAGTCTAATCACTTGCACCTCTTCCTGCCAGCTCTGATGGGCTTCATAGCGGCCACAACATCAGTTGTATATTATCACAATATAGAAACCGCCAATTTCCCCAAACTTCTGCTGGGTAAGTCAGTGTCCATTTCATTATGCAAATTTGATGCTGGTTGTTAAAAATCTAATGTACTTTGAGTGTTGCTGTTTCATCTTCTACATTACATAACAGTTAGTATCGGTCCTCCAGTTTGAATAAAACACTTTCAGTCTGGGTGTTGCTTGGCAACATGTAATGGTTGGTTCATATTTTAGTCAGTTCTTGGGATGCTGTATGAGAAAGAGAAATGACCTCAGAAATATTCTTTCACAGCCTTATTTATTTATTGGATTCTGGCTTTCATCACCAAGATGATAAAGTTATGGAAGTTTGCAGAAGCGGACTTGGGGGTGAAAGAGCTACGTTTCTGTATTACGGCTTTTCTAGTGGTGCTGTACGGCCTGCTTATGGCTGTCGAGATCAACGTCATCAGAGTGAGGGTGAGCTGAACTAGCGTAATGTGGCAAAAGTTTTTTTTAATTATTATTATGGTTTAATGGACTATTTTTCTATTAAAAGAAATCGATTAAAATGAAGGTTTAGTTTGCATAATATATGTATGTGTATGGCGTATATTTATTATATATATATATATATATATATAAAACACACAAATACAGTGTATATTTAGAAAATATATACATATATATTTATATTTATATTCTTACATTTTATATTATACATTATACATAAATATATTTAATATATAAACATTGTTTATATATTTATGTTCATCGTGAATAATTGTTTGACAGCATTAATTAAATTAAATTAAATTAAATTTAATTTATGCTGTCAAACAATTAATCACAATGAACATTTTAGAAAAAATGTATTATGTTTATATATTTAATATATTTAGTCCAGTATATATAGTCCAACATCCAAAAGAGTCCAAAAGTAGGGTAATTACATTCTACTAAAAAACATATAGCATGTATCTTTTGTTTTTCTCTTACCTGCAGAAGTACGTATTCTTCGCGAACCCCCAGAGGGTGAAGCCCCCAGAAGACCTGCAGGACTTGGGCGTGCGGTTCCTCCAGCCCTTTGTTAACCTCCTCTCCAAGGCAACATATTGGTGGATGAACCCGCTCATCATTGGAGCCCACAAGAGACCCATTGAGCTGAAGAAGATTGGCAAACTGCCAATTGCGATGAGGGCCTTGACTAACTATATGCGTCTGAAAGACTCCTATGAGGAACAGAGGGTATGTGCAGATGATCAAAGGTTTAAGAATAAATATTATAATACAAAGGAACAAAATTTTCATATTTGATGAAATATTGTAATAAAAAGAATTGTCAGTTGACCAGTGTTTCTTTGCTTGTACAATACTGACAGCACAAAACAGAGGACCCAGAGAAATCCCCATCCATATGGAAGTCCATGTACCGGGCATTTGGGGGGCCAATACTCCTCAGCAGCACCTTTCGGTATATGGCGGACTTGCTGGGCTTTGCCGGGCCACTCTGCATCTCTGGGATTGTAGAACACCTGCATAACTCAACAGAGATTGACAGGACAAACAAGGTGTGTGTAAAATCTCATTTTAGAGTGTTGAATGAGGTTGCTATCAGGTGTGTGTCGCAATCTTTAATAGTCTGTCTATAAAGTTACAGGCGCTATTCATGGTATTGTGAGAATAAAAAACTTTTAGTATAATTCATGTTTTCCATTCTAAGATAAATTTAATCACAAAGCAAAATGACACAAGATATCAAGGGCCAGATTTACTAAACAGAGCAAGTTAGCATTAAAAGCGCAGATGGGAGGCAAAAATTCTGCAGGTGATTTACTAACAATACAGAATACAGAGGCAGATAATTTCAATAACGACCAGCGCAATCTAACAAGAGCAGCGCAAATTACCACCTGCTTTAAGACATGCTTATAAATAATGGCACAAATACCAGACATTAGACGAGCGCAAACATTGCGTGGTTAATTTTAATACTCTCCTCCCATAAACGATGCGTCTGAAAGGAAAACTTCTACAACTGCATATTCAAAAAGGTCAGGCAATACTACTCTAACGCCAAAAAAACTGGTTGCGCTGGTGCAAGTAAATCTAGAGAGTTTTTGGTTAATAATGTTTGCTATTTTAAGAAAAACTATATCTTTTTTTGCTTTCAAGTACTGTATATGCATCCTGATTTATGAATGTTAAGATATTTGTATTGGAACCTATTCATTCAGTTGAACAGGACCATTCAAGGGAACCAAAAAACTACATCCCAAACACATACCAGAGAGATGGTACAACAGGGAAATTGAGGGAATAAAGGAAACTACGCAACTTATGTAATGGAAATATATCACAGCCCAGTCACTGTCTCACAGCACTTTGATATTATCTCATTTACCTTGGAACACATTCACAATGTGCCTTGTTAAATAATTGAGGATTTTGATCAAACAGCTGTCAGTTAAATGATTTGCTACAGATATTGGTCAGCTGGTTATGCTGCTAATTACACTGTATTTATTTTTCCTGGGTGCAACGTGACAGCATGTTGTGGAGAAAGATCTACTGTCTGATATCTGCGGTTTTGCCTTGCTATTTATCACTTCCTTGGTGATGTCACAGAGGCGTCAGGGTTATTAATGAGAGGACTGTATGTCATTGCCTTGAGATGACAGCATTTATTAGATTTCACACAGCGTGTTTTCCCTGCTCAGATGACCATGATGTCATGTGTGTTTGAAAAAACACTCTCATGAGGTTTAGAATAGGATGGATTCAGTGTTGAAAACTCAGGATGTGATAAAAACTTAAACTGAATAAGCTAACTGAACAAATGATATCATTGCATTCATCTTGTAATATCCATGATAACATGTCTGCAACCAAGTGTTGGCAAATACCTTTTGTTTTAATTTTGAAAAATATGTATTAATTATAGAATTATAATAGTAATACTTATTTAGCGAGGATGTATTAAATTGATCAAAAATGACAGTAAAGACCTTTACATTTATAGAAAAAAAGGATTAAAATAAATTCATTGTCAACTTGATTGGGAGACATCTTTTTCATCACAGCATTAAATTACATAATAAAATATATTAAAATAGAAAAAAACATTTATTTCACAATATTACAGTATTTTACTGCATTTCTAATCAAATAAATAAAGTCCTGTTGAGCATTAGAAAAAACTTTTGAAAATCTTTCCAATTCCAAACTTTTGAATGGCAGAGTGTGTGATATTTATCTTATAATGTATTATAATTCAAATAATTTATCATTTTTAAGTATGGCATTAATCCAAATACATTTTGGGGTCACTGTATATGTGTATGTGACAAAACGAGGTCAGAACAGACGTACATATCTGTGTGACACGGAAAATTCCCCACTCACATCACACTCCCTCTTACACACACATTGCTGCCAGCAACACTCTGTTTAAGTGGCTGCTTCTTTTTATTTTAGTGTGTGTGTGTGCTTGTGTATGACATCAGTGAGGGCTGAAATGCTGAAGAGATTTTATGTTTGTTCATACTCTGTTTATGTCCTGCCAGACAGCGAACATGACTTTCGGGGTGACCTTCATGTCTTCCACTGAGCTGCTGCGGAATACGTCTGTTCTGGCGGTTCTGCTGTTCCTGGCACTCGTTCTGCAGAGAACGTTCCTGCAAGCCTCCTACTACGTCACAATAGAAACTGGCATTAACCTGCGCGGAGCGCTGCTTGTACGTTTCAGAGTTTACTAGAAGTCAAACATAGAGTTAATTATCACATCAAATTATATTTCATCAGTCCGCTCTACTCTATTCTATTTGATTCTGTTCGGTTCTATTTATAATACTGTTCATTTAATTTATGTTTCTAATTATGTTCATTCTATTTGGTGTTGTTCTGTTATTATCTGCTTTGTTCTGTTCTGTTCTGTTCTGTTCTATTCTATTCTGTTCTTTTTCACGTTATTTTGTCTATCTATAGTGGGTCTGTTGTATTCTTTCTACTCAGTTTTATTTGATTCTGTTTTGTTATGATCAAAATGAAAATTTTGTGTTTTGGTTTTCATCTTCTAGGCAATGATCTATAATAAAATTCTGCGTCTCTCCACTTCAAACATGTCCATGGGAGAGATGACTCTCGGCCAGATCAACAATCTCGTTGCCATAGAAACCAATCAGCTCATGTGGTTTCTCTTCTTATGCCCCAACCTGTGGGCCATGCCAGTTCAGGTATAGCGAAAGCACTCCTACTTTTTTGTGAAAACACCAAATCATTTATGTCCCTAAGCAAACCACAACTTATTTCTGTTCATAGATCATTATGGGAGTGATCCTGTTGTATTACTTGTTGGGTGACAGCGCTTTAATAGGGGCCGGCGTCATTTTGCTGCTGGCCCCGGTTCAGTACCTCATAGCTACCAAGTTGGCAGACACACAGAAGAGCACGCTGGTGAGCTTTACTTCCACCTTTGTGCATGTCCATGCTGGCAACACACCACCAAGTTACCATATTTGTGACTTCTAAATAATTTTCCTAGGACTACTCAACAGACCGTCTTAAAAAGACGACAGAGATCCTGAAGGGAATAAAGCTGCTGAAGCTCTATGCATGGGAGAACATCTTCTGTGACCGTGTAGAAGAAACCAGAGGAAAAGAGCTAACCAGTCTCAAGACGTTTGCCCTCTACACTTCAATGTCCAGTACGAGAGGCTCCTCCTTCCATTATATGCCCCGCCCACACACATCAACCCCCTCCCCTTACAATCGCTCCATCCTCAATACATATTCTCATTTATTAAACTTTTGGAATCAGGGTTGTTTGGTTCTAAATAGCTAATAGTTTGTCACGTTTTCGCATCTTTGGATCTTTTTTTATCTCCACAGTATTTATGAATGCCGCCATCCCCATTGCTGCAGTGCTGGCGGTAAGAGATGCAGCATAAGAGCTTTAATTAGCTGTAATTTATCTACCATGTAAACCATTGTACTCTTCTTGTTCTTGTAGACCTTTGTCACACATGCCTATATTGAAGAGGACAGGCTCAGTCCAGCCAGGGCGTTTGCCTCTTTGGCTCTATTTCACATCCTGGTCACTCCACTCTTCCTGTTATCCACAGTGGTAAGGTTTGCCGTCAAGGCCCTTGTCAGGTATGTTGCTTAAGCAAACAACTAATCTGATCAACCATTACTTCATAAAATCGGCTTTCCTGAAAGGATCTGATCATCTGGTTGATGTCTGCAGTGTACAGAAGCTCAGCGAGTTTCTGCAAAGTGATGAGATTGGAGACGACAGCTGGAGAAACGGAGAAATGTCCATGTCTCTAGAAGTCGGCAAGAAATACAAATACCATGGGGATGTGAGTACTCACACACAAATCTGCACCTTAAATGTGTGGTCGCTTGGTGAATTCGGTAATTTCAACTGGAATCAACATACAGTAATTTCGCGTGAGGGTGAAAGCTTTCCGCACAGAATTCGCAACAGGTTCAAATTGGTTACAAATATTTGCTGTGTTGACCAACAAAAAGCTGGCTTTATTGCTACATATTGACCTAATATGCCAACAAAATTTCATTATGTGACCTTAAAATACTATTCCAAGCCTTAAGATCATTGCACACTAAGTCAGAAATTTTCGTATGCATTTTTTCGTATTCGTTATACTCAAAATTCGTCATGCACAGAAACCTTGCACACTGAGTCCCATGAAAATGAATTAATCTATTGCGAAAAACTCGCAAAACATATTGGGAGAAATATTGGTTCTATCCAATCCTAAGATATAGAAAGGCAGGAGAGTGCCTACATATTCATATATTAAACAGAGGATCACCAATTTCTGTGTACTCCGTGTACAATGATCTTTACAGCTCTTTGTGCTGCGAGATTAAGGATAAAAACTTGACAATTGCCATTCTGGATTTTGGCATTTGCTTGTATGGTGGCTCTAAATTGTCAAAACACCTCTGAAAATGCTTGCTATGGATGCGAAAAACTCAGAAAATCTTTTTTTTCATGACGGAGGCAGTGTGCAAACATGACTGACATAACATAATCAAAGTGCAAAAGTTTGACACAATTGTTGAATGCAATGACCTTTAACGTTCAGCAGAGCTGCTCTTAGAGGAACTGTTGCTGATATAGTCAATTTGGGTGATGTTGGACACTAAACTAGTTGAGTGATCATCTGATTTTTACATTCATCAGTTTTTTTTAAAAGCATTCCGTAAAGTTTTTGGCATCAGAGCAGCTATTTATGAAGTTTAAAATGGATGGAATGTTCTTGGATCAGTTTTAGGGGAGAAATATTATATGTTGTATAACTGGGACTTTATTAACTGGGATATTATTAACGAATTAAAGTTGATATATTATCTCACTGGAAATTCAGGTTTTTAAAAAAAAAAACACCAAACATTGATAACATATTAAATAAGTGGCCATTAATTTAATTTACAAATAGTTAATTTTTTGCATGAAAATATGAGGGATACATCCCCTTAAAAAACTGTAGAAGACTTTTTTATGTTTTTTAGCACGTTGAGTTAATAGTACAATTCTCAGACAATTTAGTTACATTTTTGACATTTAATTACTTAATTTAAACAGTTATAATTAGCAAGTGAAGTCAATTGAGGAATTCAATATTTTCAAAACTCTTGTGTTTGTGTCTTTGAAGTGTCTCAGGGATTTTAGTTGAGATAAACTTGACGTCATAACACTCTATATGACCTCCAGTAACAGCAAACATGAGACTACACAGGGACATGTCTCTAGAGACAACTATCCCATGTTTAGGGGGCAGAAACGGGAGCTGGTCGTTCCTGAGCCAGCATAGCTGAGATCTCATAAACGTGTTAAAGAGAAGCTCCTCTCTCTGGTCAGAGCAGGGGCCCTCAGCTGTTCTCTGACAGAGGGACAAGTATATGACAGGACTAAAACTACGCCTCCCCAGAGAGGAGCAGAGCTGGAGCAAAGTGAGGGAACAAGAAAGTGAGGATAAGGATGGAAATGTATACTGTGACGGGAAGAAGGGGGCTCCAGGAGAGGAAATAGTGTTAAGCTGGGAGAATGGCATGGCTAGATGCAAGCGGAAACTCGTGTTCCTTGTTTTAGGACCTGACAGAAGCTTTTGAGTGTCATGTGATGTGGTCTTGATTTTTTTTTTTTTGTGAAACACAGAAGTAGAAATGTGAGCTGTTCCATCGTTTAGAGTCATTTTGACATTATTTATTGTCACATTCTTATTATTTATTATGTGCCTACTCCAAATTATCCTCAAGATATAATCATTTAAATGGCAGCAGTGATAAAGTCTTATTTTTAAGAAACAGTCCATACGTTTAACAATATATTTGCTATTTTAGAAATAGCCTTTTTTATAGTTTCTGCCAATGTACTAAATTATTTACTATTAATTATTAAATATTCTAAAAAGAAAATATAAAAAATATAATTATTACTAATTAATTATTTACATTTCAGTGCATATATTTACAATTTAAGTGATTTTTATTATAGCTATACACATTTCTGGCAATGTCACACCACATATTAAATAAATTATTATACATATATTAAATATAAAAAGAATATAAATACAATTATTATTTATATAATTATTCATATCACAGTGCAAATATTTTTTATATTTTAATATGTTTCTAATATAGTGAGACATTTTGGGCGAAATTTAAGCGTTAAAATGACATTTATAGTTTGAATACTAGATTAACATTTTAATGATAGTATAATATTATAACAAAATAGTGTTTTTTATTATTATTTAAAAAATATATAATATCATAAAAAACGTTTTTTTATTAAGGACAAAACTTTTTTATTTTTTTTACTTTGCTTTTATTCATGTTTATCCTCAAACTGACATTTTTGAATGTGAAAATGATATGGCAATCTTTTCCACACAGTGACCGGTTGTGGTGATCTGGACTACTAAAATGACGATTCAAAACAGCATTTTTAGATGATTTATTTCTTTTAATTGTGTTTTAATCTCTCTTTTTGTCTTTATCACTTTAGACGAAGGCTATCAACAGGAAGGGCCGTTATCGCATGGATAACTACGAGCAGCCCATGCGCAGGCAGCTGCGGCCCACAGAGACCGAAGATGTCGCCGTACAGGTCAGACAGCAGAGACACTGAATCTCAGCCATTTCTCGCTCACAGAGAGTTCATTAAAGACAAGTCAGGATCTGCATATTCTCATCCAGATGCCAGTAACCTTTAAGTCACGGCTGATAGGTTGTTTTACTCCTACTGTGCTGGAGGAAGTGTTCGAAGCCTATTTCTTAACACACACAGATGCTTTTTTTTGTTTTTTTATTTTTGAGCATTTTCATTCCTTTCTAAGCTTTTTTTTAAATCTCGCCATATGGGGTTTGTGATAGTTTCTCAGACATGGTGCTTTGGGTTCAGCTTCCCTCCGAGTGCAGTTTGGGATTCTCACGAGAAGAAAAACAGTGACTGAAAATCAGGAGGACATTAATTTATGTGTTTATTTTTTTGGTTTTGCCTCTGTCTTTTGGTCCCCCGAGGGTCCACTTCCTTCGCCATCCCTCTAGACTAGGGGTGGGAATTGTAAATAATACTCAATGTTTCTTATTCGGCTTAATGACTCACATTCCCCAACAATTCCATTAATAAAAAATAGGGGTGGGCATAGATTAATTTTTTTAATCTAGATTAATCTAGATTAATTTTGAAATTAATCTAGATTAATCTAGA
>JAUMHQ010000051.1:6627535-6650635 GCA_032361165.1 Enteromius paludinosus
AAATATAATAGGTAGCACACAAATTCTGAATGCCTTTGACAGATCTCAAATGAGCCATTTTAATATAAATTAATCTAGATTAATCTAGATTAAAAAAAAATTATCTATACCCACCCCTAATATATATATATGTAATAAATATACTAAAATATTCTCAATCACACTCTCACACACACACACACATATATATATTATAAGTTCTGTGATCCAAAATAAAAAAAAATTGTTTACATTATATGTGTGTGCATTGTGCATATTTATTATACAGACGCATCCAGTATATATTTTACAAATATTTACATGTATTGACATGTATATATTTAAATTCATATAATTCACAGTATATCATAAATGTATCAAATATACAAACGTAAAATTTGTATTAAATATACATACATATTAGACCTATACATAAATAATACATACATACAGTACACACAAAAAATATTATGTAAAAAAATATAAATATATATATATATATTTTGGATGCGATTTTTTGACAGCACTAATAAAAAAAAAATATATATATATATATATATATATATATGTTAGTGCTGTCATATATCTTATATATTCACATGTAGGTTTGTTTATTTACAGCACACATACATATTATGTAAGAAAAAGTTTTATTTTGGATGCGATTGATCAAGAATTGTAGATTCGTCAGCCCTATCTTTTAATGAATGTTTTCCGTTACCCTCAAAAACTATTATTAAAATGGCGCTAGATGTCACAACCTCCAACCAAAGCTGACAATAAGAATTCGTTAGTCCTGATACCGAACTACCTGCTGTAGCACATAACACTCACTTGCGGTTTTGTCACTGTAGCGTTTATTTTCTCACTGCACTGTGAAACCAGTCAAGCTTTTTCTGAATATCAACTACACAGTGACAGTAGCAAAACCTACGCAATTTGCAATTCCGTCACAAGCTTTTATCTTTATTAGTCTAACTTGTTTTTAAAAGGTGCCCTAGCTCTTAATATACGAGTACGACAGCACAGATGGCTTCTTGTTGTGACATGGGAACTGTAACTGTCCGCACTAGTTTGTGTAATTTAGGAGAGCAGCCCTGAGCGTGTTTATACAAAAGCAATCTGAAAATGTCAGGCTGTGTCAAGTGCTTACGTGTTGTTCTTTTTGTCCCAGGTGGGAATCTGTGGCAGAACGGGCAGTGGAAAGTCTTCGCTGTCTCTGGCCTTCTTCAACATGGTGGATGTTTTTGAAGGTAGGTCTTCCCAGGACATCTTCCCAGTCTCTCTTTAATGAAATATTACGGTTCGCTGAGCATTACAGAGCTTAAATGCATGCCAAGCTCGCCGCTGGGGAGAAGCTGACCCTAAAAAAGAAAAAAGGATTTTTGATAAAGCTATTTTTAATGTCCGCAGCTGCTTACCCTAGAAACATTTATTTCTTTGCCTGTGTTGTTTATTCTTTTACCTTATGGTTACTGTCACTTTGACAAGCAGCCGTGATGTCATGTTTAGACATTAACCATAGAGATCTGTTGAGTCTTGCTGTCATTATTGACAGCATTTCTTAGTCTGGTTCATTTAAAATGGAACCATAGCTTCATTTGTTGTAATATATCAAACAGAAAACGTGTGAAAAAAAACTCTTATCTAAATCATGCAATATATTTAGAACAGTGTTCTCTAATGCATTAAAAAATATTGTAATTAAACAAAAACGATGCTGAGGAATTAAAGCGATGCTATAAATCACAGTTCTAATTAAACAATGTTGTTTTTGGAATATAGATTTTATTATTATGACAAAACAAAAATACATCACATTTATTTTCTCTGTGTGAGTTTTATCAGCGTGCAACAATACCATATTTCTCTTATATGGTATTAAAAAATAAATCTTTGGCCAAATCAAACAGTCCGTGCTGTTTTGTGCACATGAGCACGGCTGCTAGAGATGTTTTAAATCAGAAGTGCACGGACTCTCTCTTCACTGTGTCCATATAAAGGTAAAATGAAAATCTTAAGAGCTGTGTTTGGTCTCCTGATATCCACTACAGACCACTATGTATTAAAGTCAAGTTATTGTAAACTGACCTGAACACCCAAAACTAATAAAACAATCCTTCAGGGAAAGAAAGAAAAAATGTTATTGTGATTAAAATGAGATTTTGTGAGGAGCTAAATATAGGAATATCTTATATAGTTAGGTTAAATATCTGGGTAGCTGACGCGAAATGCATCTACAGAGTTAATATTAGATTTATATATAAATTTGATATATCATAAAAGGGATTACCATTTTTAAAAACCTTTTAAATGGTATAACTAAAAATAAATAATTAAATGCAAATATTGAATGTGGTTTCTCAGTTAATATAATTTATATGTAAAATATAAACCAGAGATGTTATTGTTAACTAAGACTATTTAAATTTTTTATAAATAATAAACTAATAAAGATATATTAAATACCTTAAACAGTACATATTATATATAACCAGTACTGTTATTGTTAAATTAAAATGTTAAATAATATTTTAAGTTATGAAATTATTATGATTAAATAATATTTATAAAAATATTTTAAAATAAATAAATACAAATATTAGTGTATTTTCTCAATGAATATGAGCTAAATATTAAATATAAACCATTTTTGTTAATGTTTATTCATTTATTTAATTATTAATCATAAAAATGAAAACAAACATGCAAACAAATAAACTTAAAATAAATAAAAATAATTAAGTATTAGGTGAAAATGTAAAGAACAAACAAAAATGAATGGAAATAAAATATGCTTAAGTACTAAAATGAATAAAACTAAAACTGAAATTAAAATAAAATAAAACAAAATTAAAAATGATAAAAGCACATAACAAAATAATTTAACTAATGACAACTTAAATTATAAAAAATAAAATCTGATTCAAAACTCTTTTTCATTTTTTCTTCTGCTCTAGGAAAGATAGTTATTGATGGCATTGACATCTGCAAGCTTCCACTCCAAACCCTGAGATCCCGTCTGTCAATCATTCTACAAGACCCAGTGCTGTTCAGCGGCTCCATCCGGTATAAACACACAAACATGCTCGCTCAAACATACAAACAGACACAAAAATACACTTGTATCTGCGTAATGCATGCACCTCACACGCACTCACTGAGGATAAACTGACCCAAACAGACAAGACCAGGGACAATAAACACGCACTTCCTGCCTGACATTTTTAATCAGAAGTTCAACATAAACACAGATCATTTACAAAACTCAGGGACCCCCAGGATGTGAAATAGGGGGCCTTCCAATTCATTAGCGTTGCTTAACTCTCAGAATAAACTAAACGTTCCTGTGTATGTAGTATTTTATCCCCTTATATGCGTTTCTTTTAAAACAGTGTTACGTATTTATTTCACTGGATGTTCAATATGTATCTACAAGTGTCCTCGGCTCCAAGCTTGTTTGAACTTCTCACGGATACTAAGTGTCATGTTTGTTTCTGAAGACAGTGAGCATATGGGGTTTGTTTAAAGAGGCCGCCAAGGGATAAGAAAGAAAATAAAACGGAACCATCATCACAAGTCGTCTGGGAAGGGTTTTGGGCAAGCTGTTGTCATGACAATGTTTATACGAAGCAGGCCTAATGGATCATTGGGCCCAGGAGACAGAGCGGAAAAATTATTAGTACAGCAAATCTTTCCTTGATTTTAATTTTGGAAAATGTAAGGGCCACGAAGGAAGAAGTTGTCCATTTTCGGATGTGAATATGGGTTCATTAGCATTTCCTCTTTTGGTCATTGAGTGCATTAACACTATGTCCCTTGAGTTTGTTATTCATTAGAAGGTAACCTTCACCCAAAAAATGTAATTCTGTCACATTTATTCAAGCTGATGATGTCCCACATATTACTTAAGTGGAACAAGAAAAGAGTTATTTTGAAGAAAGTCCATGCTGCTCTTTTCCATACAATGAAAGTAGTTATGGCTACTTTTTAATGTTTTTGAAAGAATTCTTACTACAATTTAAAGTAACTGTTTTCTACTTAAATTTATTTTAAAATATCTTTTATTACTGTGAAGGCATCACTCCTCCAGTCCTCAGCGTCACGTAATTCTTCAGAAATCATTTTAATATGCTGATTTGGTGCATGGGAAACAGATTATTGTTGTTATTATTATTGCAAGCAGTTACTGTACACTACTTCTATTCATAATTTTGTTGAAACATTAGACTAAAAGTTCAAAGGAATAGCATTTATTTGAATTTTTTTGGCAACCATTTAAATGCCTTTACTGTCACTTTTGATCAATTTAATGCATCCTTGCTGAATAAAATAATATTTAAATGAATATCAATGATGTTACATACACAAAATTATATAACTTCAGATGACTGGAAGCTTTTATGGTGCTTTTTATTTCTTTCATTGTTAGAAAAAGAGCAGCATGAACATTCTGCTAATTGTCTTATTTTGTTGTTGTAATGACATTTGATATCATAAAATGAATCATCAATGAAAAATGAAAAAATAAAACATAAACCAGTATTGTTATTGTTAAATTATTAAATAATATTTTAAGTTATAAAATGATTATGATTAAATAATATTTATAAAAAAAATTAAAATAAATAAATACAAATATTAGTGTATTTTCTCAATGAATATGAGCCAAATATTAAATATAAACCATTGTTGTTAATGTTTATTAATTTATTTAATTATTAATCATAAAAGTTAAAACAAACATGCAAACAAATAAACTTAAGATAAATAAAAATAAATAAGTATTAGGTGAAAATGTAAAAAACAAACAAAAATGAATGGAAATAAAATATGCTTAAGTACTAAAATTAATAAAACTAAAACTGAAATAAAAATAAATTAAAGCAAAATAAAACAAAATAATAATATTTTAAAAAACGATAAAAGCACATAACAAAATAATTAAACTAATGACAACTTAAATTATAAAAAATAAAATCTGACTCATTTAAATGCCTTTACTGTCACTTTTGATCAATTTAATGCATCCTTGCTGAATAAAATAATATTTAAATCAATGATGTTAAATACACAAAATTATATAACTTCAGAGAACTGGAAGCTTTTATGGTGCTTTTATGCCCCAGTCTTTCTTTTCTTTCATTGTAAGAAAAAGAGCAGCATGAACATTCTGCAAAATGTCTTTTTTTGTTGTTGTAATGACATTTTATATCATAAAATGATGGCATTTTCATTTTAGGTGACTTGAATATCTGCTAATTTGTTTAATGTGTATTTGTGCATTTTTAGGTTAAATCTTGACCCCGAGCGCACTTGCACTGATGACAGGCTTTGGGAAGCGCTTGAAATCGCCCAGCTAAAGAATATGGTAAAAGCACTCCCAGGAGGACTGGGTAAGAAGGATCCTCTCCAACCTCTCAGCCCTTCTCTCTATAATGACAGTCGCCTTATGACTTTGACACTGAGTGAAACTTCTCTATTGCGATGAAATGCTGGAGTTTCCTGACCTTTTCATTGTGACCCTGAGCATTACATTTTTTTTTAAGTGATATTTGGTCGATCTAAACAGCTGTAAAGCATCATGCAGTGCGTATGTCATTCCCCAGATGCTGTGGTGACTGAAGGAGGAGAGAACTTCAGCGTGGGACAAAGACAGCTCTTCTGTCTTGCCCGGGCCTTTGTCCGCAAAAGCAGCATCCTAATAATGGATGAGGCCACAGCTTCTATAGACATGGCCACGGTACAACCACATCTACATCTACAGAAGACCATTTCCATTCCATAAGAATGGAAAAAATAAACATGATTTGGTAAACCATAACTACGACATTAAAAAAGTCTAAATTAAGATATACTACATCATATGAAAAAATTTAGATTTTATTTCAGAATTTGACTTTATTCTCATAATTATGATTTAGTATCTCATAGTTTAGATTATGATTTGCCCTAAGATTTATTTTCTTGGGCGTTGGGAATAGGCTTAAATATACATCAATCACATTTTATATAATTTAAGAAACATTTATAAAAACACATTTTATTTTTAACGTTAATGTAACATGAAAAGGTCAAATTTGATTTCATCTTGTTTGAGCCTAATTTCTGAACGCTGAACACTGAAATAACAGGGTTTTTTGGTATTAAAATGCTTTTTTGTTGTGAATTCAATAGGAAAATATTCTTCAGAAAGTAGTGATGACTGCATTTGCTGATCGGACTGTTGTCACTATAGCGGTAAGCTACCCTATATAACTTTCTTTGCTGATCTATATAAATAAAACGGGTACAAAAATTCTCAAAACAATATAGAAACAGACATTTAAAGGGATGGAAGGACTTTTAATGCTTGCCAGGCTTTGACGGCTTCAATCATTTCTCTGATTTCGTCTTACTTCACCACTTCAGCCGAGCTCTTGGCATTAACACATTGGCTCATAAGAATGTTATAAGCCTGCAGCCACTGTAGTCTGATGTTTGTCAGATACACAAAAATGGCCTTTCTGCCTCTGTTTGTGTCAGAAAACAAGATTGAGCTCTGAATATATGCATGATCTCCATCTGCTGCACTTTTTCACCTGTTTTCCTCGCTTCATCCTCATCACCTTTTTCCCCTCTCTTCTTTCTCCTTCTTTATCTGCCTGTCTCTCTTCCTCTGACACAGCACCTGGTTTCCTCCATCTTGGAGGCGGAGCAGGTGCTGGTGTTTTCCTCTGGGACTCTGATAGAGTGTGACAGCGCTCCTAACCTCTTGGCACAGGAGAACAGCCTCTTCAGCATCTTAGTCCGGACGCACAAGTAACCCTACTTTGGCTCCGCCCCTAGGCACCTACGCCCTGCCTCATTGGTTGGTAACCAAGAGCTTCCTATGTGTGCAACCAATCAAAACACTGCAGCGCACAGCCACTAACCCTACACTCTAAACAATGCTGGTGTTTTTCAAGCCTACTTTGGGTCAAATATGGCCCAACACAACATCAAAAAGTGAATGTAAAAATTTGACCCAAAGTTTGTTTGAAATAACCCAGCATTTTTAGAGTGTGTTCTAAAGCCAGCTGACTAGTGTTTGAGTACTGTTTTTTTTTTTTTTACATTACGATTTTAGGTTGTAATGTGCTTATTTATGAATAAATAATTTTTAAATAACCTTTTATCTTTCTTTCTGACAGATAAAAAAAAAAAACATTTTAAAAACACAAATAGCCCCAATATAAGGTGTAAATTTGACATAAAGGCCCTTACCCGACCAGGTTTTCTAAAAAACTGATTCATGTAAAATACATTTAAATTAATAAATGAAGTTAATAAAGAAAATAACATTTTTGAAAATAAATCAGAAATATTATGTTTACTTGTATGCGCGTTGTTAACTAAAATGTTCAATATATTCAGTTGAAATAAAAAAAATTTAATATAAATAATGAAAAACTCTACTAAAATTAGCAATATTGCCTCTAATACTAATTGCTGAAGGTAGAGAACTAGCCTTTGGTGTTTATGATCGATGGGCCAAGTTATTTCAGGACCCTTTGTGAGTTTCACAGAATTAAAGGCCTGCACCTGCTACTGTATTTTGCACTGGAAACGGATGACTGTAAGATTCCCTCCAGGTGGTTTTCATTTATCCTGTAAACAGCAGCTTAAAATGTTTTACTCCGATTACAGAATCCTGCTGTGGTTTAAGCACCAAAAGGGCACAGTCAAACGTAATCTCCATGACTAAGGTGATGCTTTAATTGAAATACATTTGCACACATCTATTGATTGTGCCCATTTTCCACAGCATCGCGTCCACACTATCCTGACGGCTGATCTAGTAATTGTGATGAAGCGAGGAAGCATCATGGAGTATGGAAAACCAGAGATTCTCATGGAACAAGAGGACGGCTTATTTGCATCCTTCGTCAAAGCCGACATGTAGAGTCACTCATCTCCGTCAACACATTGGTTTATACCACTTTTGGCCTTATAAAAAAAAAATGGCAGCCATTTTTTGCCAGGACTCAACTACATACAGACTCTGAACTGTTAATGTTTTATATAAACACAGTATTAGACTCTATTTTAGCATTTTCTTACCTTACGGCTCTTTTTCTATGTTGATGACGCGTGTACTCTGAAACACATAAGCAATAAGCATTTATCTACTGTGTTTTGATTAGTACCAACACTGTACAGAGAGCACTGTCCGGTTGAGGCCTGACGCTCTTGTCTGCCTGTCTGTCTGAAGTGCATTGCTGATACAGATTTAGGGAAGGAGGACAAATATAGCTGGCTACCCAAAAGCCTGTGCCCTCACATGCCTGTGGAGCCCTCACTTTCTGGGGAGTCCTGCATAGTCCAACCAAAATCAACCCTAATGTTTTATTCACACCCTATATACATAACTGATTGTATTTTATATTTAATACTGTATTCCTCTTATGCAAATTACTTACCAAAAGCCTATTTCAGTGTTTGTTTGTTTTTATTTGGTGACATTTTGTGTCGGTCTGAAAGCTAAGGATGCAGTGCGGAACTTTTGGCGCTCGAGCGGTTAATAAACAAAGCGTGCTTTTTGCGGAAGAACATTGTAGCCGGACCTACTTCTCTCTGTTAAAGTTTAAGACGAATCACGGAGGTACTGGGTAATTCCGCAGCGGTACCTACCCGAACCAGCCTAAATAGTCCGAGTATAAAAATACAAACGTATTATAAATGTAGCGGAGTGATTCAAGACAAGACAAAAACACGGTTTGAAAAATTGATTTATTGTGCACTTGCTTATTATATACATTTTGTGATTATTCAGCACAAAAAAGTTACGGACTGCATCTTTAATTTAGTTTTAAACATTTTCAAAATCCCAAACCCTAAGAGGGTCAAGAAATGCCCAAGTCATAAGTAACTAAAAATAAACCCTATAAGAACACCATAAAATATTTACCATATGCAGACTTTAAGCAAGCGTTCCTACACTTTTTCCAAGTATCTTTTCGAACCGCCTAATTTCTCTGACATTTTATTATGGGGATGTCAAAACGAGTCTGCAGTCTTTGTACAGCCAAGCGATAAATTGTACACATATCGTCCTTCGTTTCTTTCCTCGTCCTTTAATGGAGTGCCAGTCTGTACCCTAACCTCCCTTTCACCTTTTAACCTTCAGCCTTCTTTATTTGATCGCTCTGCTTTCTGGAAGTTGCAACCAAAGACGATCTAAACAATATGTTGTAAGTGACGCTCTGTCCCTGCAGTGAAATGATTCAGCAGTGATACTCCAATAACTTGTGAACGCAACCGTGTGCGTAAAAGTGCATCTGACACACTGTGGTGACGTGTAAACATGACCTAAAACTTAACCAAGAGCCAACAGCAGCACGTATAAGTAGGCTAAGAAAACATTTTTTTTTTTATATACTGCAAATTTCAGGTATTTGCATGTTAGTCACGATGGACTGTTTTAAATGTACATAAGCCTATGTGATTAGTATGGCATTTGTATCATAACAGCATTGTTCTGTTGCCTAGCTTTTTGTACACATGAAATGAAAATAAAAATTGCTTTGTGTTTACTTATCTCTGTTGGGTGTCTTTGCATAAGCATTAATATTCAGCTACTATATTTGACCTAGTCAAAAATATGTTTTGAAATCTGGAATCTTTCCTAAATTACAAAGGCAGCTATATATTTCCATATACAGAAACTAATTTAAACTGTGAGAGAAACATATTAATTGTGCTATTGTAAAAGACAAATCAATAGTTGCCTTTCAGATTGTGAAAATCTACTGAAGCCAAGCAAATCTGGATAATGTTGACTTTGTAAGTTGATAGCGTCTTTTATCCTACTCTCAAATTTTTTATAATTAAAAAACAATAAGCACATTTAGGTTTATGCTTTATGCATTCACAATCCCACAATCTTTTGGTTTTCAGAAAACAAAATAAAACAAAAAAATTTACATTCCATAATGTGTATAATAATATAAAATACTTACCCGTTACCTAATTTATTTGCTTTTCAATTAAAAACTAAACGAACATGTTCTTAGTCTTTCTAGAGCCCCCCCTTCGACCCCCCTCATGTGAAAAGCACTCCAGTAACTCACTACATTGCACTGACACAGACACACGTTGTAATTTCTTAAAGAATTGTCTGCGAGCTTATGTGTTCCTAGTCTATTTTATATAGGCTATAGTTTCTCTGACTAACTATTTTAGGCTACTTCAGTTTATACTTTATAGTATTTTCATTTTTAATATATAAAACGTGGGCAGATGCACTTAATTAAATCTTTGAAAGTAGTTTTAGACTCTCCAGGGTGAATGTTTCTCGGAGGCAGCAGGACAGTGATGTACCGCCCATGCATGTAAAGTCCTCTAAGAGCGCAGCACAATCATCATAAAGATACTTTTTTGAAGCCTTTACGCGGTGAGTGAGTGCTTATGTTTATGTGGTGTTTATTGTATAATCTGAAATCAAAACCTAGATTAAGGTTTGACAGATGCAAAATACCTTTTTTTAACTTAAGTGTATGCTAGCGGAACAGAGTTAGAGGGCAGATGCAGGATGGTTATTATACTGGAGCAGCGCTTTTGACAGTCGTTGAATGGAGAGTCTTTTTCCCTGACCGTTTGCAGTGACCTGCTCAAAGAATGCTGCCGCGCAAAAGCATCATTCCCGAAGAGTTCGCGTTCTCCCCGGCGCTCTTGTCGGCGATTCCCCGCAAGCCGGTGTTCAGGGACCGCGTGAACAAAGCGCGCTTCATCGCCAAGAACGGCGCTTGCAACTTGTCGCACAAGAACATCCGCGAGCAGGGCAGATTCCTGCAGGACGTGGTCACTACTTTGGTGGATCTCAAATGGCGTTTCACCCTGGTGATTTTCTCCATGACGTTCCTGTGCAGCTGGCTGCTGTTCGCTATGTTCTGGTGGCTGGTGGCCTTTGCGCATGGAGATCTGGACTCTAACCTTAAACCTGAAGTGAAGCAGTGTGTCACTAATGTCAGGTAAGTGTGCTCACGTCGTTTTAGCTAATATTGTAATATATATATATATATATATATATATATATATACACAGCGGGGCAAAAAAGTATGTACCACCAATTGTGCAAGTTCTCCCACTTAAAAAGATGAGAGAGGTCTGTATCACATTGTAGGATTTTTAATGAATTAACTGGTTAATTCCCCGGTAAAATAAGTATTTGGCCACCTGCAAACTAGCAAGAATTCTGTCTCTCACAGACCTGTAACTTCTTCTTCTCTTCTCTGTCCTCCACCTGTTACCTGTATTAATGGCATCTGTTTGAAATCATTATCAGTATAAAAGACACCTGCCCACAACATCAGTCACACTCCAAACTCCACTATGGCCAAGACCAAAGAGCTGTCAAAGGACAACAGAAACAAAATTGTAGACCTGCACCAGGCTGGGAAGACTGAATGTGCAATAGGTAAGTAGCTTGGTGTGAAGAAATTTGGGGCTCCACGCAAGATCTCACCCCTTGGGGTCAAAATGATCACAGGAACTGGGAGCAAAAATCCCAGAACCACACCGGGGGACCTAGTGAATGACCTGCAGAGAGCTGGGACCAAAGTAACAAAGGTTACCATCAGTAATACACTGCCCCACCAGGGACTCAAATCCTGCAGTGCCAGATGTGTCCAGGTCCGTCTGAAGTTTGTGAGAGAGCATTTGGATGATCCAGAAGAGGATTGGGAGAATGTCATATGGTCAGATGAAACCAAAATAGAACTTTTTGGTAAAAACTCAACTTGTTGTGTTTGGTGGAGAAAGAATGCTGAGTTGCATCCAAAGAACACCATACCTACTGTGAAGCATGGGGGTGGAAACATCATGCTTTTGTTCTGCAAAGGGACCAGGACGACTGATACATGTAAAAGAAATAATGAATGGGGCCATGTATCGTGAGATTTTGAGTGAAAACTCCCTTCCATCAGCAAGGGCACTGAAGATGAAACGTGGCTGGGTCTTTCAGAAAATGTTTGACCTCTGGCATTGCCAATAAAGGGTATATAACAAAGTATTGAGATGAAAGTTTGTTATTGACCAAACACTTATTTTACACCATAATTTGCAAATAAATTCTTTAACAATGATACAATGTGATTTTCCTAAAAAAAAAAAATATATATATTATTTTGTCTCTCACAGTTGAGGTATATGTGATGAAAATTACAGGCCTTTTTAAGTGGGATAACTTGCACAATTGTTGGCTGACTAAATACTTTTTTGCCCCACTGTATGTATATATATAAATATATATATGTATAAAGTAATAGACATGAGAGCAGATGGAGAGTAATAAAAAGTTAAAGTTAAAATTACAATTTTAAATAATTGATTAAATGTCCAAACATTTTAATTTAATTTCAGTAAATTTATTACGTTTTTTACAAAAGAATGTTGTCTTCAGTTCAGCTCCATAGTATATCATACAGCGGAACTATATAATCTAATATAATATAATATATATATGCCATATACTGTATTATCTGTCTATATATACACACAATATTTATAGAAACTTATGTAAATAAATAAAAAAGAATCAATTACTATACTATGTATATAGAATGTATTGCATTATACATGAGTATTGGAAGTCATCAAATAACTATTTTTTTGTTTGTTTTAAATAATATCATAACTAGGTAATTTAATATTTCTAGAGACCTAATACTGTTTGTTTTTGTTTTACTTTATCCTTCCCAGCTCTTTCACCTCTGCCTTCCTCTTCTCCATTGAGGTGCAGGTGACAATAGGATTCGGAGGCCGCATGATAACAGAGCAGTGCTCCACAGCCATCACGTTGCTCATATTACAGAACATCATCGGCCTGATAATTAATGCTGTCATGCTGGGCTGCATCTTCATGAAGACCGCCCAGTCCCACCGGCGCGCAGAGACCCTCATCTTCAGCCGCAACGCCGTCATCGCCGTGCGCAACAACCGCCTGTGCTTCATGATCAGAGTGGGGGATCTACGCAAAAGCATGATCATCAACGCTGTGGTGCGCCTCCAAGTGGTCCGGAAGACCACTACACCAGAGGGTGAAGTCATACCCATCCACCAGATCGACGTCCAGACAGATAGCGCCGTTGCAGACAACAACATCTTCCTGTTGGCTCCCCTGATCATATGTCATGTCATCGATAAGGACAGTCCTCTGTACGATCTCTCTGCGATGGAGCTGCAGTGCAGCGATCTGGAGGTCATCGTGATCCTAGAAGGTGTGGTGGAGACCACAGGCATCTCCACGCAGGCTCGCACCTCGTACGTGACCGAGGAGATCCAGTGGGGCCACCGATTCGTTCCTATAGTGACCGAGGAAGAGGGTGTGTACTCAGTGGACTACTCAAAGTTCGGGAACACGGTCAAAGTAGCCACCCCGCGCTGCAGCGCTCGTGAGCTAGATGAGAAGCCCTCCATCCTGATCCAGACGCTCCAGAAGAGCGAGCTGTCACACCAGAACTCTTTGCGCAAGAGGAACTCCATGCGCCGGAACAACTCTATGCGCAAGAACAACTCCATGCGACGCAATAATTCTGCCCTCGCCGTGCCCAAAGTGCAGTTCCTCACCCCCGAGGGGGGACCAAATCTTGCAGTCACATGACAAATGGCCTGGTTAGCGATGTTCACCTGTCTTTCTAGTGGTCCTTGTCATGTTCTTTTCTATGGTTTCCTGTGTTCTTTGATAATTTCTTTCCTTGGCAACTCTCGCCCTCCTGATTGACTTTTCAGAGTTTAGCTTCAGTCATAAAGTGCCCTTATTGTAGGTTATGAAAGGTTCATATTTTGGTTTTATGAGTCACAAACATCAAGTTGACATTCATGAAAGGTCAAAAACTCTTTCATTGTCTTATAATATACATTTATTTGTAACCTTATTTGTTCAACAACTCCTGGACGATTCATTTTTCCAAACCCCTTCTGGTAATTGGTTGATTTTATTTAAAGCAGTGTTTGTTTTTACCGCTCCAAAGGCCTAGCCTAGTGGCAAAAAAATTAAAAATAATACATTTGCAATTTCATTTAGACCAATTCTGATAAGATCAACCAAGTGGGTAGGCATTATTTTGACATCAACATAAAATGGCTTGGAACTTGTTTTAAAAATGACTCGATTCAATGATTCAGAGCTGACTCTTTATTTTAAGAAGCAATAACTTTATACACAGTACACTTTTAGATTTAAAATTTTGCAGGATGATTTCATTCACTTAGAGCTGTTTCACTTTGCATGAAGGTTGTTTTCAAAAATCCATAATGGGGCACTTTAATAAAATACAGCAAACAAAGCTACTTGGTGGACTACTCATGTTTGGGAACATGGTTAAAGCAATAGTTCACCCAAAAATTAACATTTACTCACCCTCGAGTAGCTCCAAACCTGTACAATTTTATTTGTTCTTTTGGGTCACCATTGACTGCCACAGTCATTTTTTTTCCTACTATTGAAGTCAATGGTGACCAAAACAGCCTGACCGTGAGCTGCACAAGAAGCCCTCCAACCTGATTCAGAGAGCTGTTGCACCAGAACTATTTCTACAAGAGGAACTTTCACCTGTCTTTCTTTAGGCAACTCTGGTCCTCGAGACAAACACACACACACACACACACACACACACACATATATATATATATATATATATATATATATATATAAACATTTTAAACATCTAAAGAAACTTTTGCCTCAAAAAAGACAAATAAAACTTTTGTTGAATGGGAAGTTTTGTTAAATTTTAAAGGTTCTTCATAGAAACATTAATGCCTATTAGGAATTCTTATTTTTAAGAATACTTGTGTTTTTCCTAGACTTATCACTGTTTAACTCAAATGCAATGTACTATGAACAATGATAATATGTTTCACATTGAATTAAACTTAATCAACTTGTTATTTTTCATTTCATTTCTAATAAATTGAATGCGCTCGAAGCTCTGGGCTTTCTTTTTTAGTCATCTCTATAAATGAAACTAATAAATGAATTATGGTTATTAATAAAGCTTGAAATGAAAAAAAATAAATAATAAAAAGCATAAAAATAAAGCAATTGAGTAAAATATCAGGGGTAAAACCATAGTCTGGTAAAACCAAGTGCTAAATGCATGCAGGGTAAGTGATTGTGATGTCGGGTTTGTGGCGACCTCTGGTGGGGAAACTGTTAGTGACCTGGGTAAAGACTTGAGTATGAACCTGTCCTCCAAGCTTCGTTGCGACTAGCAAGAGCATCTTTGATCAGTGTGAATGATTTGAGAGTCAGGCAAGTAAACACCACACGGTTGCTGATGCTATTTGCATTAGCCGATATGCGTGTTGTGTACGTTCTTGTGCGTAGCCTAGTTAATAACAAGCTAGTCAAACTTTAACATGGTGCCTTGATTAGGCTAATCAGCTGTAACGAAAGTAATCTTATTCCACTTTATTGGCCAATATGATGTTGACTTCACATTTAACCACGTCTTATTAACTATATTTCAAATGTAGAACGGTTTAAAACAGATTTACACACTTTTAATCACTCCAGCGTAAATACAGTCAAGTAGGAATCACTTGCAGTTCTGACATTAAAAACGAGCTGCGCGTTATAGGCGTGAAAAAGAAACAAGGAATCTCAGTATTGCTTTGCTACTTATTTCCTAGAAAATGTAACACTTATTTACGCGCGTTTGTAAACGATTTGTGCCACTTTACTCTCCGCATACTTGAGAACTACTGTGTATCCCAGCATGCACTGCGCTAGGTTCACCAATAGTCCATATATCGCGCTCTATATCTATTTAAAACGTTCATAAAGCACGTGTTTTTCCACGACGTACTACAGCTGCAGTGGGTTTAATTGCATATCCACCTTTTCAGGGACCCTATCTTTTGGAGAGGGAATAGTTAGTACGCTTACCGTCGAGGGAACGCGTGTGTCGTGCGGTGACGTCCCCTCTCTGAACTCAGTAACATCAGCTTTGCGCAGTGGCAGTATCGTAGCCTATGAGGTTTATCCGAGGCGCGATTATTGCTAATTGAAAACTTTACCCAATACCCCGCCGTGACGACTTGAAATATAGTCGGTACTGGCAATTTTTGACGGTCTCTAAGGAGACTGATCTTGATGTAAAAAATAGACCCTGTAATGAATAAAAACTTATTAAATATCAGCGACAACTTGTCTTGGTACTTCAGTCTTACAGAAAAGACTTAGCAGGTCTATTGGAAGTACTTAACGAAGTCACTATTTACGTGATTATTTCACGTTTATCAACTCCGCAGCTTAAATGATGCGCATTCACACTGCATGTCGTTAGAGGCTGGCGATGAAGTCATTACTGGTTTCTACGTCATTGTTAACAGCGAATAGGTTTCTTGCCGCTAAATACAAGCATTTTGGAAGCAAATTACTGAATGTAATATAAATATATACCGAGTCCACACATACAAACAAAAAATGAAAGAGAAACATAGAGTACTTTTTTCCATGCCGTGCGTTTATCTATGGCAAAAAACGCAAACGCCGTCATCACTGCTGAAGCTGAAAGGAGAATGTGCACGTGAGCACTATCGTCTTCTTAACTATTGGCTGTCGCTCCCGAAAGTCTCTCTTCATTTGCATAAAGTTGAGAGATTCTGAACTTTGTCGCGTCGCTGGACACGCCCACATTCGCTCGCTGTCGCTCTTGTCGTAGGAAATCGCCAGCTCTCCATTGAAATGAATGGGATCGCGTCGCTTTGTCGCAGCGTGTCGCGTGTAGTGTGAACGGGGCTTGAGAAATAACACGGTATCTGCCTCTGATCTCGCAGGCATCTGCTCAACTGCGAGAGGTCCAGTGGTTACCATTCCATTGTTCGAGGCTCTACAAAGCCACGCCCATCGCGGAGCGAACTTATGCATATTCATGTATACCCCGCCCACTGGAACTGTTTTTTACATGAACCGAATACTACACCGGAAAGAAAAGAACAACAGATCACTGGCAATGTATACAGTAGAGTTGAAGGCTATAATTACTGCTTTGTACTGGATAGAGGAAAGTGGATTGAAGTTATTATATGCTCAGACTCCAGTTCAGCATTAGAGTCAATTAAATCATTATCATCAAAGTATAGGCAGGCCTGCATATATGACATTTTAGAGAGTTAATGCAGTAATAGTGTTCATGTGGGTTCCAGCTCATATAGGTGTAAAAGGAAATGAAACTGCAGATGAAGCAAAAGTTAAAGTTAAAAAATAACATAATAAAGGAATGGCAATATATAACTGGGATAGCAGGGCATGCACTATTACAGAATTCAAGAGAAAGTAGGAAAGTAGGGATAATTACACGATTGAGAATGGGACACACAGGAGCATGTACTATGTCATTGTCAAAAATACATTACAAAAAAAAAAATTATTAACATTGCAGGGATGCTTAATGGTCATAACAATGGAAGTGTATTACATTATTTGAGAATAACTGGTTTAATTAATAGAATCTAATTACTATGTATTGGAAAATCCCCTTTTTGTTTGCTTTTGGCAAGTGGGAGGTAGCGGATTCAGGCCCAAACTCCAGTACAGTAGGTGGCGGTAGTGCACCTTTAACGTTAGATGCCAAACCCCCTTAAAACACCAAAAGCAGAGCTACGCCTCCTCCTGTCTTCTTGCACTCTGCAAACAGACACTGCGAGGGGGATGCTCACCTGTTTCAAACCTCCCGTCTGAATTTATACTTGTACTATCAACACTAATGGCCGCAGCTAGGGTAAACCGTATGCAGGAGTCGAATGACAACAGCATCAAACCCAAACGAAGAAAAATCAACACGGATGATCGAAGACACATCGCTGCTCTTATTCTCGCCCGTGGAGGGAGTAAAGGAATCCCTTTGAAGAACATCAAGGTGCTGGCAGGAGTTCCTTTAATCGGATGGGTGATCAGAGCAGCGCTGGACTCTGCTGTGTTTGATAGGTGATTGAATGAGATGCCACTGTGATTGATTGACTGTGCTGTGTGACAGTAGACTTCATGGTATTTGTGTCTTGCAGTGTTTGGGTGTCAACTGATCATGACGAGATCGAGGAAGTGGCCAGGGCTTGGGGGGCTAAAGTCCACAGGAGAAGCCCAGAGGTGTCCCAGGACTCCTCAAGCTCACTGGACACCATCCGGGAGTTCATCAGACGAAACACAGGTTGTATAACAGGCTCTGGTGCAGTCATATTCCATATGTATTGTATTTAGGACGGTGTAGCTACAGCTTGTAAAACGAGTGTGTCCACATACTACTGCTTGTTTTAGGAGTAAAACAAACAGAACAAGCCACGTAGCCAAGCTGTCATGCTTGCTGGATAGTTTTACAAATGTCTTTGTTATTTGCATTGTGAAGGAAACCAGAAAAACAGACTCTGCCGCTGACAAATATTCATGCAGTTATACAGAAGAATGTTAAAACGTCATTTTATTTCTCACTGAAAATAAGGTTCTGGTGAACTGTTTGCTTCTGTTAAACATGAGAGAGCCACAACACCGCTTGTTCCTCAAGGTTGCAAGCTTCGAAACCTTGCTAGATTTGTTATGTTAGCCAAAATACGGAGATAATAGGCTTGAGTAATACTCTCTTTTGACCGCTGAAGGTTAAAAAAGGTGATATGGTCAAATATACTGTAAATCTACTCCATTTCACATTTAATTTAAATGCATTACTTGCTGTTTCTTGGTAATTTCATGAAAGATTTTGACTAATAGTAACTAATAGTAAATTCCACAATAAATAGATATTGGGTGGAGTACAGAAATCCACTCTTTAAATTGGAACACAACACACAAGCAGAGGGGTTGATGTTCATGTAATGTTCTTGTGCAGATGTTGACGTCATCTGTAACATCCAGGCAACATCTCCATGTCTGCACCCCTACCATCTCAAAGAGGCTGTAGATTACATCACCAAAGGAGAGTGTGATTCTGTCTTCTCTGTGGTCCGGCGACACCATTTCCGATGGCTAGAGGTCAAGAATGAAGGTTTGTTGCAGTGCATTCTATAACTGTTTGGGGTCAGTACAACATTTCTATAAATGCATTCTGTATATCTATAAATAAATGTAGATAAGTCTTTAGGCCTACTTAAGTACTTCAGTCAAGAGCAGTAAATGCTTATTTATTTATTTAACTTTTTTGTCTTTCATCTTTCTTTGTTTGCTTGACTAATATCAATGCCACAGACAATAGCAACTAAATTCTGCTCCTGTCCCTTTAAAACAGAATTCACTTAAGCAATGCACTGATACATACAGTATCTAATGTTCTCCCTACAGTTTACATTCAAATCAGATGTAACCAACTATTTATTATTACTAATTACAATTGAAGCAGTACTGAAGTAGGCTTAATGGCTACTAAACATTTTAATTTGCCATTACAGGAATAATTATGTTTTAAAATGTAAATGAGAGTTATGCTAAACTGTAAAATTTTAAGAATCTAACCTTTTCAGTTATATTCTAGGCTGCCAATGTACCGAGCCATTGAACATGGACCCAACTCACAGGCCGCGGCGTCAGGACTGGGATGGAGAACTGTGCGAAAATGGCTCTTTTTACTTCGCTACCAAAGAACTCATACAACAAGGACGACTACAGGTAATAGTTGGGGGTTTAAATAAAGAGCTGCATATCAGCATCCTCAATCAGTCCTTTTGTATGTTGCATAATTGTCATTTCTGTTACATTTCACAGGGTGGAAAAATGAAGTATTATGAGATGAAGCCTGAGTACAGTGTGGATATTGATGTTGATATAGACTGGCCTGTAGCTGAACAGAGAGTGCTGAGGTGAAGAAACGATAGTCTCCACGCAACCTTATATTGGCAAACAACCACAGTACAAAGTCTGAATTTGTGGGTGTGTGTATTCGATACAGGTTTGGTTACTTCGGGAAGGACAAACCTGAAGTTGTAAAGCTCCTGTTGTGTAACCTGTCAGGATGTCTCACAGATGGTCAGATCTACATCTCAGCAAATGGAGAGGAGATGGTGTCCATCAACACCAGAGACCAGGCCGGCATCGACATGCTGAAGAAACAAAATGTGGAGGTGATTCTGGTTTGTTTGGGAACCTTGTGTTACCCACCCCCGACCTCTACCATCCCCCCCAACAACAGTAGACCCATCCCTCTTTTTTTCTTTGTCCATTCATATCCCATCATGCAATTGGGACCCTTCTTGTTTTTGTCTTTTTAATTAAATATAACTTGGTATAAAATGCACAATTTGATATTTCACTCAAACTGCTGTATTCAATAGTTTTAGTGTAGTGTTGTGCAGTTTGATTTTTAGTGGGTTCTGCTGATCCTACCATTGATGAACACAGGAGCTCAGACACAGGAGTACTCCGACGTCTCCTTTGGCCGGTCAGCTTTGCGCAGTGGCAGTATCGTAGCCTATGAGGTCAATCCGAGGCGCGATTATTGCTAATTGAAAACTTTACCCAATACCCCGCCGTGACGACTTGAAATATAGTCGGCACTGGCAATTTTTGACGGTCTCTAAGGAGACTGATCTACAAGTTAAAGAAAGAAATGAGCATTGAAGTGAAAGTTCTGCAAGAAACATAAACTACATTAAAAGTCTGTCTTCATATACTGGGAAACTAATTTAATCTTAAGTGTATTTTTGTTTGTTTTCTCCCCTTTCCTAAAGGTTATTTTGATAGAAAAAGACCCAATAGCAGAAGCCTTAGCTGAAAAACTTGAAAAGAGAATGAGCTGTAAGATCCTGCAGAATGTGGATGACAAACTCAAGAAGGTGCAGGAACACATGAAGATAAAACAGCTGGAGTGGAAAGACGTGGCATATTTAGGTGAGCCATCACATCAGTAAGAAGCCTCAACATTAACAACACGTGTATCTAAGAAATGTTGACGTGGTTAATACAGATATTGACTGCAAATACTAAAACCTATTACTTTTATAAGCCTTTGAAGCTTTCATTAGACTGAAAAACACCTGTTAATTTAAAATGGCACTGTCAAAAGACAATGATTTCTCTAAATATCGTCCTGATTTGTGTGTATCAGGAAACGGTGAGTCGGATGTAAAGTGCCTGGAACTAGCAGGCTTGAGCGGAGTACCCATGGACACCCCAACGGACGTGCGATATCATGCCAAATACATCTGCCGCAACACAGCAGGTCATGGAGCTGTACGAGAGTTTGCCGAACACATCATCCAGCTAAAAAAAGTTTTGATTTATTCTAATTGATTTAACTTTAAGCATTAGCCAACTCATGCATAACATAAGATTGGTTTGAAACATCCTTGGCATGCCCAAAGCATTTTTATTATTATTCTTATGATAATTATTATTGAAACAACTCATGTTAGCAGGTCCTCAAGCACATGCTCTGCAGTTTCCCACAATGGTAACCCCCAAAAACACTAACATAGCAGAGGGTTTTTTTTTAAATACAAACACAAAAAAGCATTAAACATCAACAAGTTTCACAATCTTGTCATCTCAATAAAAAAATGCCTATAATAACATTTTATTTCAGGATTTACTATTCTTATCCAGCACTGTTCAAAGCATGATGGGAAGGTAGTTACACCTAGTTTTTCAAATGAAAATATTGAGATGAAACGTTTGTTGTAGGAAAATAATGAAGGACAATGTCTTGGGATTTAGTTCTTGGATGAAGGACTGTAAATCAATAAATATGCTTTTAAAACACACCAATTTTAGTTTGTGCTCCTTTTTTTCATTTGCATCATTTGTCAAAGGGTTTTACATTGATTATCAATTGCTTTATGTGCAGGTTTAAGACATTACTATTTGGAGAAATGTAGCATTACATGACTTGTTTGCCCGTGGATCCTGAATGGCTGCTGTCAGAATAAGAGCTCAAACAGCTGATAAAAACATCACAAACAAGTAATCCACATTAGCTCCAGTATGTCATTGAACTGTGAAATTAAAAGCTGCGTGTTTGTAATAAACAGATTCATAGTTAAGACGTTTTAATTTAAAGCCATTGCCACTGGCAAAAAAAAACAGACTAATCCATAAAAACGTCTACTGAAGAAGTCCATCCCGTTGTCTCCTCACAATAGAATCCACAGATGTGTTTGTTTGAAAAGTTTTTAGACTGTTTTTGCTTGTAAACTTTATCAGATATAAGACTCATTTAAGCAAATGAGTCCAATTTTAAGCAAATATTTTTTTTGTGTGAACTGCTTTATTACAAACAGTAATAAAAGTGGTAAGTATAGGATGTAATGAAAGCCACTTACACTAGAGGGCAACCTTGTACAAATAAATTACCCAGCTACACATTTAAATTCATCAGAATTATATTGAGCTACCAAAATCATACAACGTCAACGCAGAATACGTCCACGTTATACGAGTCTAATTAACAAATGATAGTTGGTAAAATATTATTTTGTATATAAAAATGATCTTTCAAAACTGTATTTTTTTTAAACAAACTTTGTCATCAGCACTGTCTTCTTAAACCCAGTGGTACACTCCATCCTTGAGATCAAATAGTCTAAAGGAATATTCACTCAAGCCATCATCTGAAAATGTTTAATTTACACCTAGACAACATCATTGATAAATATAGTAGGTAATCTCTATGTACCCAGCAGTGTTAATTTTGACAACAAATTTTGTTACGTCAATTCTAAAATGGCATTTAGTTTTAGTCATATTTTAGTCATCTGAAGTGTTTTTAGTTTTAGTCTAGTCTTAGTAGACTAAATCTACAGTAAATGTAGTCGGCTAAAATCGAATGGGTTTAGTTACAGTGTAATGCATTTATTAAGCATTTCTCTAAAACTCATTGTGCTTGACATTAAGGTTTGATCATAATAGACCCTGATTTAACTGTGGTGACACACAACATTCCATTATGTTAAAATTAAACATAACCACTTCTCATAAAGAACAAGAACATGGTCTTCTTTTCAATGACGTGCATTCTTTGTTGTTTATTACACGGCTCTCTGGAATCCTTGATTCTGATTGGCCAGTTGAGACATTTGCAGGTTCGTTCTTTTCGAATATTAACCGCTCCAAAGTAATAACGCATAGCCGGTACTACTTGTGTGTTTAAAATCCCTCCGCGCCAACAAAGATTACCG
>JAUMHQ010000051.1:6664242-6675706 GCA_032361165.1 Enteromius paludinosus
TATATATATATATATATACAAATATATATATATATATATATATATATATATATATAAATGTATACATTAGAATTTTAAATTAAAACATTCATAAATAAAGAAATTACATAAAATACAAATAAAAACAAATAAAATCTAAACAAAATATTTTTTTGATAAGCAATTATTTATATAATAAATAAAAAATACATTCATAAACAGACTGCAAGACTGCAAGCAAACAAACAATCAAACAAATAAATCAACACCCGTTTTTTTTCTCAGTGTTTAATTAGATGACTCAAGGTTTGAGAGGTTTCTTCAGTGATTTATGGTAATGCAAAGATTTTTGTTCCCCATTTCTTGAGCTCGTTGGTTTCTAATGGCAGAAACTGGCAGTCAGATATCGTATAAACTTGACTGCTAGTCTTTGTGTTTTTCACTTTAGCTGCTGTCAGGTTTAAGCAGAGAGCAGTATAAGCGCAGTGAACTCTCTGTTTGGATCAATGGCACTGCCGCAGTGAAGACGACTGCAGGCTGACTAAACAATAGCAGTCATTAACAAGTATGAAGAAGGAGAAAAGAATCAATATTCGTCTGGGCGCACCTTTCACAAAGCACAGAGGGACACAGAACATAACCGATGCAAATCAGCTTTTTCAATGGGTGAGATAAATGAAAAGATACATTCAGACCCATTGAATTCCCCTTCATTCTCTCACAAACAAACACAGGGCCATTTATATTGACACTACAGATGAATGAGCACTAGACTTGATAGTCTTTTATCTTAGAAAACAGCACTCCATGAACTCCAGATCTCAGTAGAAACTGGGGGATAATAAATACAAAAATATGCTGAGGATTAAGGACAATATATGGCCAGGAAAGGTAGTTTTAAACCAGTAACAGAAGCAAAAGTACACTCAGGCTAAATCCAGACAGTTCCTTGGCAGTTTATATAATAGGACAGAAGCGCAGTCAATTAACGACTGATTAAGTGCCTGTCATGCTCACAGAACTCAGCAGAAGAGTCAGCAGAATTGGAAAGGTCATCATTCACAAAGCTTGACACATCCAGTGGCCCTTGTATGTTCAATTAGGAAATATTTAGAGTAATTTGATAACACTTGTAGAATGCTTACAGCATACGATTTGGCATACTATCCATAACAGAGTAGAAAATTAAATTAAATTTTTTATTTTAAATCTAAAAGAAAATATGATGCCATGAACAATGTTATCCATAAGAGAAAGGGATAGTAGAAGTAAGGGATAATGTATATCCAGTGTGTTGTTATTGCAGTAAAGGCTGTTGAATAAGACTGAAGGGCTTTATTCTGTGATGATAACCTGCTGGATGTACATTATCCTACTTATTACACAGCTTCTTGCCCCAAAAGTAAATAATTATTAAATAATATAATACAATAATAAAAAATAGTTTTAACCGGGGGGGTCAGTCGAGTCATGTTTTATCCACTGCTGAAAACTTTAGATTTCTTCCATACATGTTGAAATTAATGTAGAAGTCTTCCATTTTAACTCATGGTTAAATAATGTTATTGCATGGCTTTGTGCAATACTCGATTCCGATTGGTCAGTTGCCAAATTCCAAGGTTTGTTATTCCCAGATAACAACCGGTAAAACTAATAACAGGCTCACCCGGGTACTACACATCATTTTGACCCTTAGTAATTATATCACTCCGCTGTCGCTGACAGTTTAACGCCATCCAGTGGCTTAAAATGCATATACAATACAAATTACATGACAATATAAAATAAAATGATGTTTCCTTAACTAATTTTGGGAGGAGTTCCCCTTAAATACCGCCAACTTCCTCTCCCCTGCATCTTCGTTCTTGGTATCCCTCCGCCGCCCCTTACACCACCCAATCTGGAGTCCAGGTGTCAATCGTCGGCCAGAGGAGAACTGGCCCTCACTAAGTCAGGTTCCTCCTAAGGTTTTTTTTTCTCCCATGTGGACTTTTCGTTCCTTGCCACCATCGCCTTTGGCTTGTTGTTGTTTGGTTTCCAGCTACCTCAAATACCGCCAAGCCCCCCCTTTAAGCTATCACTTCTAGGCCGTATCACTTCTAGGCCGGGGGGCACGCAGGGATCAGGCCAGACTCTGGGCCCTGTCCAGCCCTCGCCTTCTAGGGGTTAATTTCCTAGGGCTCTGGGTCTGCCGAGCTCTCTGCTTGCTCCCCGGACAGTACGTCAAACATGCTTAATGTGTATTAATGAGGATATAAATACACACACATATAGAAAGATAGATAGATATATATAAAATAAATAAAAAGCAGAATTGAATAGATCGTTATTCACAAAGCTTGGCAAATACAATCACCCTTGTAAGTTCATTTATTAAATATTTTGATTATCATCTTACCATTTTCAGCATGGGTTTGGCATGCTATCCATAATGAAGATGGCAGTAGACAACACTTTAACAGTATCTATTTAAAGCAAATCTAAACATTTCACTAGCATCATTTCCTTTTCCAATGATTTGTTCTCATTCTGTTTTCTTCAGGGTGTTAATCACTCGCAGATGCAGTTTCAGACTTGCAAGACGTCACATTGAGTGAAAATTGACAGCGGTCAGAAAAAAATAAGCAGGTTATTGTTATGAGTGTGAGATGCTTATTGACTCCGTCATGTGAAAACTAACCAAGCATGTCTTGTCATGACCATGTCTCCTGCTGATTTATTCATATGAACAATGACAAAACAACCACAACACAAAACAGACGAGACAAACTGTTGTCCTCAGTCTTCGGCACATCTGTGTCTGTTGGTTTCTAAAATTTGTAGCCCTTTTGTAGATTCGTTCCACATTGATTAGACCATTAGCTTAATGCTAACAATGCTAAGGTCAAGAGTTAATGTACCTATTTACAAAATACGTGGGCTTGAATGTACGGGCGTCTGTTAAAACACATGAGTAAACATGTTTATTTAGGGTCGAACCCCAGGGGCCACATGAAAGCCGTTATTGTCATGGAGATGTGAATGTATTTTCTCTAATAACTTTGCCCTTTTAGCTGTCATTCAAAACTTACATTGTGTTTTTGTTGTGGCTTGCTGGGACTGAGCTTTTGTTTGTTCACAGCTGAAGCTAAAGCTGAAAATGTAGCTCATTAGGAGCAGCCGGGCTCTGAGGGGAGAGGCCAGCGCATTGCCTGTCTCCCACGGTACCGTTTATCTCTTGTATGGTCGCTCTCATTTGCGTAAGCAACTCTCAGGTCCCATAGTGACTGTTGTCACGGGCTACGGTCGCGCTGCTACCTCAGACTGACCCAAAGAGCAAGGTGAAAGCAAACAGCGCCAGGAGTGAGAAAGTTTAAGAGGGAAAAAAAGACCCATTAGCACCTCCACCAACGAGACTCCTTCAGGAAGTCCATTAATTGAAGCGGTTCAAGGAAAGCAGCTGCTTATCGAAGCATTTAAATGCAAGCGAGTGATACGGGAAGATAAATGTGGATTTGCTTGCAGAGCCTGACAGGTTTCGACCCGCTACTGGACTCGGGACCATTTTGAAATCCACCAGGGCTCTCAGGTCCTCAATAAAAGCTGAATAGAATCTCCTTTAACTATATATTTTTTGAGGAAAAAAAAGCATTAAGGCCATCTTGCACATTCAGCAAATTTAAGAAACCAATGAACTACAGCGCTAAAGCAGAATTAGATTTGGACTTTGCATCAAGTATTGCAAACTATTGCCTTTTTGTTCTATACACCACCTTTTGCAAATACTTATATATACACATGCATATTTATGTGTGTGTGTGTGTGTGTGTGTGTGTGTGTACACAGTGTTACATTAAGTAAATAAAATATAACTAAAAACAAAACTTTATTAAAATGTATTAAAACTTTAATAAATCAATTAAAAATAAATACTTCAGACACTTAAAATTATATTTTTTTTCTAAACACATTGATTAAAAAAGCTTTAAACAAAGAAACAAAAAATAAGTGATTGAGATAACTAAATATTCAGTTCTGCTCTTTAGGTTGCAAACAGTCAGCTCATTAGCAGTCAAAAAAATTAATGCAATAACAAAAAACAGCATGCAAAAATGAGGGGGAGAGAGAAAGAAAGAGTGCGAGCGCTCAAATAAAAGCTAAAGGCTTGCATTTATCTTCTGTAACTGATGGACGGTTTCTCTGCTTGAGCAACTTCAGTTTCAGACTCGAGGGCTGAAAATCACAGAGCTGTGATGTGACTGTCCTAAACTCACAGAATCTGGCTTTGAGACTTTGCAGCAAAACTCCCTCAAGAAAATGCTCAGTAAAACCTTAATAGCGTGTTTAGGAGTGTTATTTACTGCCACTTTTATATGTTCAAGTGACATCGAGCTATACTGCTTTGGCCTAAAATATATTTTGCTCTTCAATTCGTTTTTTTATTCCACTCGGTTCATAATTAGTTTTTCTCCATTTGTGTTGGACAAGAGATTTTTCTTCTTCGCTCGCAGTCAAGTCTAGAGGTTTCTGCTGCAGCTCCTGACATTTAAGCCTGAATATTTCATCATTATAATGCATTATTGGGAAAAATGTCAGTGTGATCCTGCCCACCACATCACAGTCATGTAGCTCAATCTTCAGGAGAGACGTAGACAGGACCACAGGGCTTTCTGTCAGCCGTCTGGATTATTACGAGTGTAGGTTTCCACTTTGTACTGAGTAGTAGGAGAGGTTTGTCAGCTCTTTCTTTGGTTCAGTGTAATGGGAAGCAGAGGCCAGTCTTAAACATGCTCACAGCTCATAAAAAAACACTTTTACTGTGTTTATATAGCAACCATATTCTGCAGTTTTGAATGCATCCAATCAACTAGATGCTGGACTTGTATTGTTTTATTTTAGTGTCAATAAACTATGCTTGCGCTAATTCAGTCAAAAGGTCAGACACATTAGCTTTCATTACCCATTAGCTTTGATCTATGACAGTGATGAAGTCTTAAAGCTGTAAAAAAAGAAAAAAGAAAAAGAAAACATTATTTTTTTTTAATGATTGTTATAAGCCAATCATATTAATGTGGTTTTGGAAACTTTTTACTACTCTACTCATTAAAATTAATTGATTCATTAAGTAATTTATTTCACTCTTGTGCCAGAATTAATCTTACAATATGAAAATCCATCATTAAAATGTGAATACATTTAAAAATGTATCTGATTAAGAGTGAAATAAGTCAAATCAAATCAAATCAATCCTCAGTTTTACCATTATTTTCATCAGAACATTAAATAAAAACAGAGCATCATTAGCATAGCAACGTGCTTAAAATTAAATATCAGGTGTGATGCGATAAAGACAAATCATAAATGTGACCCTAAACCATAAAACAAACCATTAGGATTTATACATAATCTAAAAGCTGAATAATTACAATTTTTATTGATTTATGATTTGTTAGGATTGGACAATATTTGGTCAAGATACAACTATTTGAAATTCTGGAATTTGAAAAATAACATTTAAAGTTGTTCAAATGAAGTCCTTAGCAATGCATATTCCTAATTTCTAAAAATTAGGTTTTGCTATATTTACGGTAGGACAAAACAATATTTTAGTAAATAGGATCATGAGAAAAAAGGTCTCTTCCCATATCATGAGAAAACATTTTGTTGTAAAAACAAAAATGAATATTCCGTATTAAATAGATTTCTGTGGGTAGATGTATCTGATAAAGCCGCTGTGCCTTTGGCTCATGAAAGCCTGTGTATTTGACTGGTTTTCACTGTGATGTTACTGTCGTCGTGCAGGACTGTGGCAAGCAGGTGTCTCATTCTCTCCCTCTGATCTTCACATTCACATTCGCAGCTCTTCAGATCTTCAGAAGAGCAGGCATCCACCTGCCCGGAAGGGGAGAGGATTCATAAAAGTGGTTTATTGTTTTAATTCAAATTTTCTTCTTTGTTCTTTTGTGCTTTTCATGCAATCAATATACAGATATTCAAATTAGATATAACGACAGTGGGAGAGATATTCAAAAATACTAATAAGCTATTTGTTGTTTTTGTTTAGTACGTTTTCTAAGCCTTTTGTTTTACGGGGACACAGGAATTGTCCTCACAAGCCATGTTTATGTTGTAGTACCCATGCCATTATAAACATACGTGTCCTCATAAACCACAAATGCCTGCACACACGAACGCACACACATACACACTCCTCTCTGAACCCCATTAATGGAGATTTAAAAGGCTATTGATTGGGCAAAAACACTTAACATGTGCAAACCCCATTTTACTAGATGTTCTGACAGCATCCAGTAATTGCCCATTAACAGTGCTGACTAAAAAAGGTTAGCAAGCTAGTTAGCATCAATTGTTAGCATCCTTGACCATCCTTGGCATTTTTAGAGGGCTTTAAGACGTCAGCAGGTGATATCTCTTAACGAACACAACACATGGCATTTGCTAACACGTCATTAAAGTTACCATAGTTAAAAACACTATAGTTGATTCCTATAAAACGCAATCCAACACATTCTCACCTATGAAGGTTATCTCGTTTCTTCTAGAATTTAAAAGGTGCACTTCAAAATTGTATACTGCTAGCCTAGCAGGGAAACTGCTAGTGAGATGAATGGGAATGCTAACAGATAGCTTTGGTGCTAACTAGTTTAGCCTTTGCACATGACCTTTGCAAAAAGGTTGTTATTCTTTGACATGCCATGCAGTGCTGTTAAAAAAATCCAGTGTTTCTTCATGAAGAATGATAAACCTTTGCACAGAACTTTCCTTGAACAAAACTACACTAAAACCAACACTTGAGCAGTATCCGAGATGAATTTCAGTCAGATAAATCTCTATTTTCCTCCATTTCATTAAACCCAGAGGTGAGAAGCACTAACGTTAACATTGCGACAATCATTTTTCACAGATTCCCACATCGTTTCAACTCTCTCAGCCCACAAACTCATTTAAATTCACTCCACGTTCTCTGTCACTCCCCTGCGATGTTTGAACCCCTGACCCAACGCAAATACTGTCCTCCTACAATACTACAACACAATTTCTGTGCTCTGTTAGCACTGCTGTGTCTCATTCACCGTTCTGTAATACTAGTGCAAGTCTCAAAACCACCATTTCCAAAAAAAAACACATCTATATAGAACTCAGGAACGCTGATCATGAACGCTTATAGGACCAACCTGCAGGCCACCCTTAAATATAAGATCTAGCAATGTTTTAAATGTAAAGTAATTAAGTGTAATTCTATTGCTGATGATCAGGTGAATTATGTTACTAAGCCTGTCACATTCATCAGAAACACTGAACATCAAGTTGTGATCCTGAATTATAAATCGTCTTAGGGAGAGCAAGAGCAGTATGAAGCAACGCCTTGATAACAGAAATATTCAACACTTTGTAATGGAAATTTTATTTTACTCTATCTTGGTACAACGTTCCTGTGAGGTTTAAAGGTGGACCCTTTGTGCTTTTGTTTCCTCAAAATCGTAGGTTTTTGTACAAATCGAATCATGAACATGCAAATTCCTACAAAATTGTTCAACTAATTGGTCACAAAAACCTATTTCTCTCATTAGAGGAGTGCTGACGTAAAGTATAGATTTTTTTAATAGCACTCTCTAACCATTTACATCCTATTGATTTTATCTCTAAAGCTTCCATTTCGAACCAAGCCCATGATAACAGCAATCCTAATACTGATATATTTTTCTTTTGTTATCAATGAACTCAGAAGGAGGTCATTCATTCATTCACTTGTTGATGTATTGATTGCTACATTCGCAATAGATAAGCCTTTAAGCTGATAAGAGTTGCAGAGGGATCAAGAGAGATTTATATAAAAAAGGACTGCTGCAATGTCAGATAGTCTGAGTCTATAATGATGAGGTTGATTTGGCCAACAAGAAGGTTTCACGTATTACTGTTCAAAAAGAAATCTTATCTTTGGCAACAGAACGTGGGGAGCATAATGCTGAAATGTGAAATTTGAGACATGATTATGGTCGTACTGAACACACTGAATCATTTTATCTGGGCAAAACCAAGTATTAAATTAAGTTGGAAATAAAAATTTACTACACACACATTTCTGGCATAGTTCACCGGGCAATGTTATTCTAAAGAAATGTGTTCATATGCTTTTAAAAATGTGCAAAATCTTTCAAAATAACTTGCTTTAAAAAAACATCTGACTAACATCACTTAACCATACTCATAGGGTCACACGTAATTTTTTTGAGTTTCGTAAATCCTGATTTAAAAGAACAAATAAAAAGAAAACAAAACGAACAACATATTCAGATTAATGCCTGCTACTCAATCCGCCAGCATTCATATTCCTCCTCTGAAGGAAAGCATTCAAGAGGCTTTTTAAAAACTGGTCCAACTCAGTGCAGCTGCTTGTAATTGGCAGTAATTTCAAAGATGTTCTCACTGCTGTTTGAGGAGGGGCGCGTGTTGATTGGTCCGTTCCTGCATTACCCACAGGACACACCCACACACTCCTCAGCATCGGACACGGAAAGAAAATAACAGTCGTGCAATCTTATACTCTGGGCTTTCGATTTGATAAAAATATCTTTTGTAATTTTGGCCTTTAGCCCACTGCTTTATTTTGATCTAAAATATATTATTAATCTCATTAAGCAAAATGATTTGGCATGAAGGATCAGACTCATTATCACATGAGAGAATCACGTCTTAATTCGTTGTAGGAGGCACTCAGACTTGGTTTTATTTCGGCAATGTGATGCAGTTAAGAGCTGCAACTGTCTTTTTAAAGATCGGATCCATGTCCTCCTGTCAATATGAATACAGGGTATTTTTCTCCGAGGACATCGCCCCATGAAGAATTAATTAAATGATACTTTGGTTTCTAGAATAAGGAAGTTGCACAGCCTCATCCAAATTTAAACCAGTATCTGCATTTTCTCTGACACTGATGGTCTTTGTAAGAGCAATAAATCATTTTTATTCAAATGGAGGCCTCATGTTCCATTCTCTATCAGTCTGTGTTCTATTAGATCTTAATATAACACATTAAAGAGAATCGTTGGTATCCAAAGCAACCAGTAATTATGCATACAGCTCTCTCGTGCCTCAAGATGCCAATGACAATTACACATTTGCCTCTGCAAATCAAGCCTACAAGAGTTTTGAGTTTTGATGCTTTACAAATTGTTCTGCAATTTATACTGCCATTAAATAAACTGCAGTGTCACAGATCATTTTTTTGTAGTGGCTTCGAGTCTGTGGGCGTCAATTCAAAAAAATCGAAAAAGCACATTGGTAAAGATAATTGTTCAGCTTTCATTTCTTAGTATTCACCATAGGATTAGTCTGCAATACACCTTTTGTGTAGGCTACTTTTAATAAAAAATAGTGCTCAAACTTGGAAGAAAATACGTCTTTTTTTTTTTGTAATGAAGCAACAGGCTTAACTATAAACACAATATTGATTATTTCCTACATGCAAACCCAAACAAATGTTAATATAACATGTCACATTTACCATTGTCATGTGCATTTTCATGGGAAAAATATATGTCAGTAGAAACATGATAAATTTCTGAATTAAGGACTTGGTTACCCCATACAGATAGCACAGCATGTTCAACTTGGTCAGATGGATTCACCATGTTGACCAACAGAAATCTGTTAGGTTTGAAAATGACTTCTATGCCTGTAAAATGTTACCTTACTTGCTTACAGTAATATAATCTGACTTTTTAGGTTTTATTACAGAAGCAGCATTCATGATGGATATATTCAATCCTCTCCCGATGGTTTTCCAGCCAGCCAGGGTCTCTAGTGACCTCTGAGTTGACTGCAGAGTGCTATTCATGTTCCCAGCTGTAGACATAGTGTAAAGGGCGGTCATACATTCCCCAGAGATTGTGATGATGTTAAAGTTTTAGGACCTCTGCGCACAGCTAACCAACCTGGCAAGCGCCCTGTCTTGTTTTATCCTGTCTCCGTGGCTCTCGGTCTCAAAAGTGGGAGGGTATGTCTGGAAAACAACATATTGCTGCCATATACCATGGTTAAAAATTAAAAGCATGCACTTGGTCCTATATACGTCTATATATTTATATACACTAAAGCTCCTATTTAGTTGACATTTTTCCAGACACTGAAGTCCTAGAGGCTGAAATGCAGTGAAAAATTAGTTTGTGATTGCAGCGCCGAGAATTTTCTGTCTACTTTAATCACCTGTGCTGTAAATGTAAGCATATTGAAGCCTCAGTTTAGTCTTTTCCCCATTAGCACTCACACAGATAGTTTGAGATGTCTGCAATTTGCGTAAACACGGTGACATAAGTGATCAGAACTGGAAATCGCCTCAGCGAAGAATCCTTAAGTGTCCTCAGACTGTGTGTGCGGAGGAGGAAGAGGTGAGAGAGTCCAGACCCGGGTTTGGCTCTTATCTCTCGGCTTGTATAAACGGGCCAGACTGGAACATCATGCCCGTCTCTCTGTTTAGCACCGTAACTAAAACAAACCTGGCAGTAGCCGTATGTGCCATGAAAAGATCCCAGGCACGGGCTATTTTTTCTCACTCTGTTTTTCACTTCGCGTTAATGTACTTCAAATTTGTGGCGGTATGGCTACGGATTTACTGTCAGGAGCAATTGGACTTGTGTTGATAGTGACAAGGACATAGAAAGCAGTGTATATAGGTGAAAACCTTTCCACTCAAGATTGATGCTCTCTCCTAAAATCTAGTGAGCTCTCTATGGCTTACATGGGCACCTTTCTAGATGTTGGTGTTCACACTGACAGCAATTAAATCCCTGGATGTCACTGAGTCTCTGTGCTGTTGTTGCAAGCTAGCAGGCTGAATCAAGCAGCAGATCCCTGCTCATTTGCATTAAGCTGAGTTCCAATCATGTCATCAGTGTCATGCAAGATTCTAACCTCTCACAAAATCTTATCCTCCTTCCTTAGTAGCTGATCAAAAACGATGCAAATAAAGGATATATTTTTTTATAGCTATTCAAAAGTTTAGCACAATGCTAAGATACTGTAGAAGACATTGAATATTCAACAGCACCACAAGTGTGTAAACTGTATGTAATATAAACCACTGGGAGTTAATATAAAGACTTTAATATAAAGGAGTCACATTTGTTTGGCAAATTATTGTAATTTCAAAAGGAATCCAATCAATTGAGAATTGAGGTTTAATAACATGTTCAAGCTGTGGGTCCATCTTTTTTCCCCACAAAAAAAATGCTTGGTTTGAAAATTAGCATAGCCATATGGATTTACCTGAACATCTCATTCTAGCATTCAGTGTTGAAGGAGTAAATAAAAGCAAGTAAAAGTAAATTAATTTGCATTGGTTGTTAGCAATCTCTAGTAGTCTAAATCTCTCTCGAGACTACATCAGTCATGAAACAGCTTAAATCTTAATTTTAAAGGTGCCATAGAATGGAAAACTGAATTGACCTTGGCATGGTTGAATAATAACAGTTCAGTACATGGACAT
>JAUMHQ010000051.1:6684380-6697696 GCA_032361165.1 Enteromius paludinosus
TGTTGGACTTGGTTGAACAAAAATAAACAATATTTTGTTGCTTAAGCTCATGTATTCAGTCATTATTCAATGGTTTGTAAAAATCCATATGAAAAAACTTACTTCTCACTGTTCTCAGGTCAAATATTTATATGTGATTAAAATGCGATTAATTTCAATTTATTAATTACAAAGCCTCTAATTAATTAGATTAATTTTTTTAATCGAGTCCCGGGCCTAGTAAAAATGTGAATATTGGTAAACAAGCACATTTTGATGTTCATCATGTTTTGATGCGTCACTTAATCAGCTATGTATATGGCTTTTCTGACTTTGTAAACCTGCTCAGTAGCTCACCTGGTACTGCACTGTACTTGCAATGCCGAGACTCAAAATGTCATAGTTCATGTTCATTTTTGCTTGCATTTGATTTAGGTTTACGCTAGAATATAGTGTGGATAGCACTGTATGTTATTTTAAAATAACATAGAGCAGTAGCCTTTTAGCACCACCCATCAGATATTTCACGCAACAACCAATGTAATAAAACATCCCAGATTCACATTGATCTGTTTTGGATAAACTTTAACAAATGGTTAGTCGCACTCACTGGACATTTCACATCGAAAGTGTGACTAAATGCACAAATAATATATCATCAATAATAATCAGAATATCATTTTGCAAAAGGCATGTTTTTCCAATGAGCCAGGTATAGTTTTCCCTCTTATTTCGTTTGATTACTCGAAGGTACAGAAACCGTAACCATGGTAATTGCGACACATTCCCAGCCACTGGAGCTCTACGAGTCCTTTTAAACGTTATTGTCAATGGTATTAACACTCCCCTGCTTCTCAGCTATGTCATTCTCAAAATAGCTCCACCTGATTAGGATTATTGACTTCGTGAATCTCGTTTTCTCATTAAAAGCGATGCCACTCAGAGCTTGCTGAGAATAGTTTTCAACAGAATTCGGCAAAGGGAAAAAATGATCCATTTAATAGAGCCCTTTTTGTCTCCAGGGATCCAATTGTCCTGTATCTCCCAAAACTTCTCTCAATCCACATGTTGCCATTTCAGTGATAACATTTTCCGTCCTGACGCCTGCTCATCTGGTTCAGGGTGACAGATGGTGACCTATCAGCAAATACAATTCACGGGTCAATGATACGCCAGCCATTGGCATAAAGGACACCGTGCTGCTCTTGCTAGAATGGCGGCAAATCACTCAAGCTAAAAAGGATGGAAATGTCTGGCTTGTTTTCGAAAGAAGTCAAGTTTCTTTTTGAGAGAAAAATAGCTTGAGAAATGTCATATTTGGTATTTTTCAGCCTTCAGAATATCAAACGCATTTTTCTGAGCTGCTTGGTGAGACTGGTATGTTTTTGTAAGATGCGAACACGTATACTAGTAGAAGGCGAGCAGATTTTTAATGCTGATTAGGCCTGATTAAATGCTTGAGAAAGCGAGGGTACTCATGCATACTCCTGATTAGCTGATAGGAAGCATCATTCATACAAACACCAATCATTAAGATGGACGACGGTGATGATGATGATGGTGGTGGTGTTGATGAGGATATTCCTTCAAAGCTCAAACCTGTGTTCTGTACAATGCTTATAATCATTTCATCACCCTCTTCATCATTCCGTCCCCTCCATCCTTTTTTCCTCTTTAATTATTCGTCTGACCTGTTGATTGCAATCTGCTATCAGTGCAAATGAGGCCGTGTGAAGTATCTCTAAGCATCACCTGTTGCCCTGTGTCGCGAGATGAGGGGAAATTAAGAACTGGAAGGGTGGAATGGAAAAAGCGGGAACAAAAATAAATCAATGTTTAGTTTTACAAATATAGGTTCTGGCCATATTCAGATGGTTCAGCTTGGGATAAACTGGATTCAGATGGATCAGCTTGGGATAAACTGGATTCTGAAGGTCTATGTATGTACACAGATTGGAATTTTATTATATCTAGACCTGGTATGAAAGAAAAAGAAAAATTATTGTGCAGAGCTTGTGTGATGGCAATGAAATAGCTTTATCCTCCTGGTTACATTTTAAAATTGAAATATTTCTTTTAATTAATAATTTTTCTTAAATAATTTCTTTTTAATAATAATAATAATATTTTTTTTCTAAAACTATTTAAATAAAACAAAGTACCATAAAATTACCATATTTATTTATTCTTAAAATATTTTATTTTATGCTGATAGTCAGGATGACAGAAATTTGGCTCTAAAAGGCCATTTCATTCTAAACTCTAAACTTCCCTACGTATTCAATATTATTCATTCGCCATGCTCCAGCACTGGTATTTCCTTTAGGAAATGCAAATTTAGTTCATTACTACTTTTCCAGGAGGATAGTGTCACATCAGCTGCCCACAGTTCCTCTAAAGGAAAAGATGGCAGGTCTGTGAGAGCCTAGTAAAACTACAGTATATTCTTGTCTTGCATTTTGAGTTTTTTTGATATCACTTCACTCTAACAAGCACAGCCAATCAAAAACATGCGCGAGGAAAAGATATAACGGACAGAACATAATGTCATTACATTTCTGGATTCTCCTCAAGCTTCACTTTAATAAGCTCCTAAACGAGTCTATCCCAATGCAATCAGCCTCTAATGAAAAGTAAGAGAAAATCATTTTATGGAATTCCTCTCGAATCCTAAGGCCCACTTTACCACAGCAGATGCATCGCCATGGTAACCGCTACATCCTGTCAACCTTGCAGTGTAGAAAAACAGACAAGCGGACTGTGAATACCAACATTTACTGTATTATCCACCCAATTAATGTTCGAAAACATGTCCAATGATTGCGTTGCTCATTTGTGCTGTTTTAGCTATGCAAATCAGATAATGCCACAAACAAAATAACGCCACATTAAAACTTTCAGAGAAGCGTAGATGTGAGAGCGATTGTTTCTGCTTTGCCATAAGTTCATCTCATAAATACTTTCATTGTGCCATGCACTTTTCTGGGAAAAGCAGGAGCGTAGCAGTAAGCCCCAAACAGCTTGACGACTCAGGCTGCATCTATAAAAGAAATGTGTGTGTTTTTCTTTTTTTTGTAATAAATAAATAAAATGAATAACAGTTTTCTTGAACGGCAGAATGGGGCCAAAACAGCTGCTTTGTGTTTGTGTGCGCCTTTAAACTCTGTCCTCTTCCAGCACTCTTGGGTTGGATTAACAGCTTAATCGCATCAAAACGAGGATAGTCTTATAATCATTCCAGGAGTTTTGGATTTCCATTTATTAGAAACTCTTTTTAGATTCTTTTTGGCCCGAAAAGCTCTTGCCCCTTTAGCATCCATTTCCGTCCACCTCTAATCTTTTTTCGTCCCACACGAGTGCTTGGTAACATCCCATAGCCTGCACACATCCATTGCAGATACCAATAATAACATCAAAAGCATCAGCAATGTCACTTTCTCAGGTCTTGTGTCACCTTCAGTTTTCGCGCAGGTTTGGACATCGGCCAGCGCTCCTTTGGAGCCTGAGGTGATGCATCTATTAATACCAATTGTCCTCGAAGGACATGCTAGCATGTGTTCTCTATGGATCCATGCTGAGATGACCTTGTGAAGGTATACTTTGCAGCAAGGACCTATAGGAAAGGCAGTAATGGTTATAAGTTAGATGTTTAAGCATAAATGGTTCATGAATGAATTAATCATTAACTGAAATTTCAGCTGAAACCAGCCTACACTCTTAAAAATAAAGGTGCTTCGCGATGCCATAGAAGAACCTTTTTGTTCCATAAAGAACCTTTAACAGCTGAAGAACCTTTCTGCTTCACAAAGAACCTTTGAATAAATGGTGGTTTTTGGAACCAAAAATGGTTCTTCTATGGCAACGCCGTGAAGAACCTTTATTTGAGTGTATGGTGGTTGGTTAGTCTCCAAACCGGTTAGATGACCAGCTAAACCAACATAAGCCAGACCAAAAAGACTGATTTAAAAAGTCGAAGTGTTTCCATAGGTACTAGGGACAGGCATATAATGCTGTACCGTGCTTGAGCTTGGAAAAGCACTATATTTCTGCATCTTCAGACATGTTCTCCTCAGAGTCCAGCTGTAATGCTTTATAGTCATGTGTTCCAACTCCTGTGTGAAAAAAAAAGAACAAAAATAGTCTTGTCCTCCACCCACATGCCCCTTTCACCATTCATTTACTTTTCTCCTGTTCTCCTCCCACTTAGATTTTACATTGCATCACAATCAAGTGCATTTGCCAGGTACCTGAATGAAACTCATCATTAGGAAGGTGAACATCTGGATAAATCTATACCACCCTCATTAAAGCCAGATCCACTTCAAATGTTGACTAATGTACATATTGTACTATTGTAGATAATTTGGCAGTGCCCAATTTTTAGGGTATGTCATGTAAAGACTGAAGATGCTGTTTTTGCTTCTGTATAATAAACTCTAGAATGACACTAACACTCATTCAGTCTTTCAAATGAAGTCTTGTACACAGCTGTGTTTGTCTTGCCATGGCAACAGAGCTGTGGTGATGACAGAGCTTGCCATCTCTAAACATATCCAAATAATATCAGAGGGAGGAGTTCTTCTAAATTAAGCATTATCTAAACCCTGACCCTGCGCATCAGTGATCTGCAAACTCAAATCACTATAACCAACTGAATTCACTGAGCTCTGTCTACTGGTACAAAGCAAAAAAAACCAAAAAAAATTAATTTAACAAATGGAGTGCAAACCCTAATTTTAGATAATTATAATTGTTTTATCATTTTTTTAAATCACACATATACGTTTAAGATCCGTGCTGTAAAACTGTCTAAAAAATTTCTATAGCCCAATCTAAAAAGTATTAGTGACGAACTGACACTTTAAATGAGTCCCAGCTATTAAACATTTAAGGTAGAGCTGTGAAACTATAGCTGTTCTCTCCTGAGACTCCTTTACCTTGCCCAGAGCATTCAGCCATTCATTGGTTGTGTTCTGCTGGTCATGGCACACATCCATTCTTACATCACTGTCCTTATTATAGGACATTTAACACATTTCCTTCAGTACACCTAATGGAAGAAGAGTATTTGCTCCCACTTCTCCTGATGAGGCCAACTTTGCAGAATACCGTGCAGAATAATTCACGTCAGTCTGAAAGCCCAATATGCATCAGCACTGACAGATTCTGCACAATAATCACCATTAAATCGTTTATTGTACAATGATTCATCGCAGCCGACCAGAATACTATCACAGAACTAGAACTAATGTGTGTTTTCTTCCATTGTTGTTCCTCAAAGAAGCACACCATATGCTACAACAAAACACTGGCACATTTACAAGACTGTAAAGCATACACGGCCTCAAATAAGCTAAATGATGTTGGTTAAAATCGATGCTCTATTAGCAGAGAAGTTTACACAGTGCAGATTGATTTACCTTTAATTAGCAGTTCTTTGGAGATCAGCTGCTAAATTTATTCTGTGTGATTAGAAAGAGACGCTGTCTTCTGATCACTGATTTGAACCCATTTTAGTAGAATTTAGTAGTTTTTATAATACAACTTGTAAAAAAGCTCACCCTCAGTATGATTATTATTTTGTCTTTTTTTGCCAAATCAAGGACAAAATAACAACCTATAGCGCAACAAAACAGTTGCTTTTTCAGTTGGTCCCCAGGCGAGAGCTACTTTTGGTTTTTGTGGCAGAAATACAGTACATCACTCACAAGTCTGGCTTTTAAAGTTGATCCTTTCCTGCTCGCTTGCTTTTTTATCGCAGTATGTTTCTGCAGGCAGCTGGTGATCTTGATAAAAGCCAGCTCTACTAACAGGAAGGTGAGGAGGAGGTCTTTGCTAAACTGTATTTCACCTGACAAACTCTGGCAGGAGCAAATCCCTCCCTCAGGTTCCATCTCTTTCCATTTGTCTTCCTTGTCATGTTTATCGGTCTCTCTGGCTCTAATTACTTGAGTTTCTTTCTGTCGCTCTTTAATAAGTCGTGTACAAATGGTTGGCCACAGTGAAACATTACAACATACGATCAGGCCCGGTTCTACAGGGGATCAACGGAATACAACGAAACACCAGTTAACGTTGTAATAACGGCATTTCAGTGCAGATTTGGCAAACTGTCCAGTGCGTTTGTGCTCTGGGAGAACGGTTTCTATTTATTTGCAGCGTTGAGCAATGAAATTAATCTCAGATATATCTGCTCATTACTTGAACGCAACAGCAGATCACTTAGAATTGCAGCCTCGCCGCTCAAACGCTAACCTGATTTTACCAAGTGAGACATGTCCCTGGGTCAACATCTCTGTTGACCCTGGGACAACGTTGTGATTAACCAATCCGATTTAAAGAAACAGTTGACAGTTTTTGTGAAGTTTAGGCTTACAATCAGTGTTTGTTGCTTGTACATCAGTGTCAGTCATCTATCGTATCCTCTGATTTTAGGCGTTACTCATGGGTAAGGTTAGGTTTACTGTAGGTGTAGATTGTTTTGCATTTAAATGTTGTTCCAGGGTCAACCAAATACGTTGACCTAGGGACACATTGAACTTGGCAAAATCAGAATGTGCCCGCTCAAATCGCAGGATTTTGTCATAAAAACAGATTTTTATTAAGTTGAGGATTTACTAGACAACTCTTATGAAGGTTTGTTTTTTTGTTTGTTTAAGATTTTGGTCTGAAGCATCAGTTTTTGAATTATTATTACTTGTCAAACCTGAGAAAGCATTAGCTCTCTATTCAAATGTAATAAAAATGAACAGAGCTTTCTGGTCTGCATGATCTGATTTCAGCTCATGGGGAATATCTATACTTATTCATTTAAGTGTGTATAACTGTGAATTTGTGTGTGTCTGTGAGGGGATGGTCTATTTTGCACTCTTGAAGTTTTAAAGCGTAACCCCTTCCTTGCGGTCCACTTTTTTTTTTTTTTTACTGCAATGCAGTATTGAATTATTGCTTTTATTTTACATATTTGCTTTGCTACACTCACCAGTAAATAGGTGTGTAAGTGGCTGAGTTTGTTTTGCTCTACATTGTGGCGGATTTTTAGATTGTACACACAAACGTTCTCTGAATGCCATAAAAGTTACCAAGTTGCATACCATTTCGATAAAACTTTTTTGAAAATTTAAAAAAATGGTCAAAAGTGACCGAAGAGTACCAGAGGGATTATTAAGAAGCGACTCTGGAGCAGGGCCTGCATATGGGGTGCTTTGGGGGCAATTAGAAAAAAGTAACCATTTCTAACATGAGCTAATGAGGATAGCAAGTAACACACATGACAAGACATCAAAATAGTTTTCCTCTTGGGTTTTTGACACCAGTTTTGGCTTGGTCTTTTATTCTCCCTTTTTTGTTTACGTTGTGCATTGTCTGTAATGTATCCTCCTCACCCATTCATTATTTCCCCAGGCCTGCTGTTCCTTCAAGAGCTGTGTCATTCTGCTCCACAGAAAAAGAGCAACAGATCACAAGCCTGTCACACTTGCCTGCCGAGGAACATGAGATGCCACCAACATCTTCATGAAATAATGATGTGGTGCGTAGCACAGGATGTGTTTTCATTCACATGCTTATGCCGGTCAACAGGGTCTAAAACTCATACTCATCAAGTAAAAGGGAAATAAATGTTAAAGTTAAGGCAACTTAATAAAATACATAATAAAAACAATGCTAAATGACAGCAACAGTTTGATGTGTAAAATGAGACATACAAACCAACCATCCACTATAGAAAACTAACACAATTCCCTACAATTCTTTCCAAAGATAGATGCAATGCAATTTCATCAATACAGTAGTTTTTACAGTAGCAGAAGAACAAATGCTGAATTTCTTAGCATTTCATTTTCTATGTTTTTTCCTTTTTCATCCGACACTTATGTGAAGCTTAACCTCATCAGGACTTTCTCAGGCTGTGCTGACAGACACATTTACTCATGTGCGATCAGATACTGCTGCGTCTTCACAATTTCATGTGTGCAGCTCATCAAAATGAATCATGCTCATTTGTGGCAGAGTGAATGGGGAATATGTGTTTGTTGATGTGAGTGTGACATTGGAGATATTTTAATAACTGCGAGCAAACATAAGCCATTAAATGCGAACATGATATCAACCTGTATCCACTGGTGTGTGTGTGTGTGTACGTGTCGGGAGAGAGAAAGAGAGAGAGGAAACACACCTATACAAAAGTTTGTGTGGGTATTTACAGTGTGTGTGGAAGTGTGTCGGTGCATGTCATGCGGACTGCAGAGGTGTGTCATAATGCAGCTGTCCTGCTTCAGGTGCTCAATGCAGTACTGCGTATTGCAGTAGCCAAGCATTCTGCTGCAAAGATGTGTGAGGGTGTGTGACAGTTTCAATGGAAAAGCGGGCCTGCACGGAGACATTAACGCATTAACAAAATAATATGCATTGAATACATTATTATACAACAGTTTTAAAGTGAAACATATCCAGTGGATGACAAAATTTACATACAGTAATACACTAAACCTTCTCTAAACATATCAGATGATGCTAACAAAAGCAAATCTGAGATAAAAAAATACTTTTCTGATGAAACTATGGCATTTTACAACTTGGTCACTTTAAAAAACATACCTCTGTGCATGTTTTGTGCAACACCATTTTTACATGAATTACAGCACTTTTTGCCATAGTTTCAAAGAGAAAGAGTGGTGCTAAAACAAAAGTTCAATAGATTAACCCTAGTACATTTTTTTATTATGTAGATATATATTTATATGTAGATGTGTAGATACGTATTTTTTTTAATTATTATTATTATTATGGTAAATCTACAGGGACTGTCGATAATGTTTAACAAGCGCAAAACACAGATTTTTACACTGATTTGAACTGTTTTTGTCGAAATATAGTTACACGGGATTCAAACTGGAGCTTCTTGCCTCTCAAGTACATGTCTGTGCTCCATGAGCTACTGAACAAATCTGCCGTCTATGAAAACCCATTGATATGAAGCTAGATATGTGTGATGCTAACGCAGCTTTCCCAGCATATAAATATAGCCACATGATATTCTTACAGTAATTATGTAAAATTACGCTTTATTCATCGAAACTAAATAAAAGGTGTCAGAGTTTTACTGCCACTAATGTTAACTTCTTAAACTGCACTGATATGTACTTATTGGTACATATTGTGGGTCCCGCTAAAAAGTGCACTAAGGTACATTTATGCCATGAGACCAGATAGTGTTGTCAAAAGACCCGGTACATCGGTACCAAGTCGGTACTAAAGAAATTTAAATGTCACGGTACCAGTATTTTTAAAGTATCGGTGGTCCTGCATACCCGGTAAACTGGTTCTTGATGCGTATGCCCTCATGATTTCCGCAATGCAGAAAACGCTGACGGAATCTTGGAATCCAGTTTAAAAATGGAATGTAGCCTACAGTTTGCTATTGTAACGCCCCCGCACTGTGTTTGATGTCATTTCCCTATGTGCTCTCTGTGACCTATTTTATGTCGTAGTTGATTATGTCCAGGTGTGTCGTGTTAATTAGAGTGATTGTCTGTCCTACTTAAGTTTCGTTCAGTTGAGTTCATGTTGTCGGGTCATTGATGTTATTATGTTCTGTTCTGTTCTGTTCTATCTGTCTACGTGCCATTGGATTATTGAAAGGATTTGTATCACAGTACTTTGTATCTACGTTCTTGCTCCGCCACAGGCAGACCGTGACGGCTATATGAACTAGTATCTGTAAATAGTAAGTCTCAAAAGTCGATGTTCTGTGCGTGTCTGTTTTAACGAAAGAATGGCAGAGACGCACGGTTTTGCTTTGTGGTGTGTTTTTTAATGCTTTTGTGTTTTGCTTTGGTACCAAAATTGGTACAGTGAATTTTCACTGGAAATTGAAATTTTGGTACCTGTGACACTAAGACCAGATTTAGCTTGCTTTTATCCTCACTTGTGTTTAAATAGACGCAATGCTGTACCAGGTGAGCTACCGAGCAAGTTTTCTTCATAAGAAAAGCCATACATTTAGATCTGTTTATGTGATGCAAACATCAAAGTGTATTAATTTACAAATCATGCACCGTGATAAAAGTGCGTTGAGGTCATTACATATTTTTGTTTAAGGCATCACATAAAAATAAATCTTTATTTCCTGATAATCTGCACTTATCATAATTTGTGTGAAAAGAAATACATGTTTTTGTGTTTAACTGCCTCTATAGTGTTAAGTTAGAAGTATCTTTCTTTTTTGAACAAAAACAGACGGAAAATTAAAAGCAGTAACCGTTCAAACTTTCCTGTTCTCCAAGAAAGTTCTGAAAAGTTGAATTTTTTTCCTTGCTTTTTTTAGATTGACCTCACAACTTCATTTGGAAGCTCCAAACCTGGATAAAGCCATTGTGTTCCCAGAAAGCCTGAATGATTATTTTAGCATCTATGTCAATAAAAATTTGTTCATGATGTTCTTTCAGTTTATTGGTTTTAAGAGAAACATACGTTTCTTGTTTCGCTGCAGCTCAGCTTTTCGTTGTAAGACAAGTCTTTAAGTGGCATATAAAAAGAGCAATTTCATTCTGGATTTGGGCATGTGGGCAAAGATGTGCACATACTTTTCATATCTTTACTAAATATTTAACATATGTTACCTGAATGTATAAATCTAAACACAACATTTACCACAAACCTTCCATTAACCTGCAATGACCAATGTTAACCTTATTGAGTAGCCAGTCATTTGTACGACCTTTCTAGCTCTAAAGCTTCTGTTTCATATTCCATCTTCACACAGAGATCAAGCAGCATAAATGTGACACTGACGCTTTACAACTGAGAGAGCTGAACCGAACTGTACTGTTGGGTTTTAAATGTTCTTACTTGGGTCATATGAGGACAGATAGATATTGACCTCACGCACACACATGCTATTCATCGCTCCCACTCTTTCTCCTTTTTCTATCAGGAAGGGAAGATCTTTGTCTATGGAATGGATGATTTTGAGCTACACCAAGGAGGACGATTGTGTGTGTGTGTGTTTGAGAAAGCCTGGTTGATTGAGCTCTAGCGAGCTGTCAGAATCACACCCAGACCATCCCTCATTAGTGAGCCAATACTGACCTTCTGCCTTCAAATGTTGGACTATATCCAGATCCTGCTACACATGTTGAAGAACTCACCCACTCACTCTCTTTCACACACACACACACACACAAACACACACATATTCAGCAGCATTCACCCACTCACAAACACATACACACACATAGATGTTTAAATCATAATTCTATCTATCTATCTATCTATCTATCTAAATATGTAAATAATTTATATATATATATAGTAATAATATACCATAATATAACATACAATAAATACACAATTTTAAATACTACAAATGAATTCATTAACTACATTTATGGTGTGTACTATAAAAAAGGATATTCATAATTATTATTATATTATTATTTAAGTGTTAGTTTATGGCAAAAGTAAAAATAAGCATGCATAATGAAATATCTAACACATACATACATATCCAATATGGGCTAATTATTAAGTCACTTAAAAACCACAATACAAACACATACTGTATTACCGATATATTATGCAAAATAAAAATAGGAAAACTGCATGATTTTTTTTTTAAATGACGCAATAAATTTGAAAACGTTTGCTGCAAAAGATATAATAATAGTGTAAAAAAGTTTCTAAAATTAATTACTTTTTTGTTAGTTTATTAATTTATTCATTCATTTATTGTTAAATTTTTCACATTATTTAAGCTCTGGATGGAGATGGACTTTTTTTGTAAGAATTTAAAATCTTTTGTGCATTATAACATCTTAGTTAAAACATTTTGGATGTTCTTCTCATGGACATGGACCTTTGATCTGCTCCACACAATGTCCTCTCAGTGTAAGCAGAACCTAGCCCCCACACATACACACACAGACACACACCTCCCTCCCTCTCTGCCTCTCACTCGCTCTGTCTGCGCTCAGTTTAAGTGCAGGGACCCAGCGCATGGAAGGTAGAGGGCAGAAGTGCGCGTTTCCTCTCCTCCCCTTTACCTCCGCTCATTTTCTCTTTCAGATGACAGGCTGAACGCTCAGTGGAAACAACAGGATGAGTGTGTACCTGTGTGTGTGTGCTGTGCTCCATCGGAGAGCCTCATTCAACATGCTGTAACATCAGGCAAACTGGCTCTACAAGAGAGAAAGAGACACAGAAAGAGGTAAGACTGACTCTTTGCTTCTCATTAACCACAAAAAACACGCGCTTTTCTTGCTGTTTCCAATACGCAGCCAAATGTTTAACTCACGTGTGCTGAACTTGGAACAGACCTTTTTGGTTTTATTGAACTCACAGGCAACCTGCGGTGTGTTATTGATATTTTTGTGCACTGATTGGGTGAAGAGGTTGACTGTTTTGAGCTAATGTGGAATATGTTTAGTCACAGGATATCATTACATCAGGGCTTCACGCTTTAAATAATTAGACAGGTTAAACAGGAACTGCTAATGATTTGTGTTTGTGTCTGAATTTTCCTTTTGCTCTGCACTGGAAGGGAAACATCTAGAGAGATGGTAACTTGGAAACGAGCGAGTTTCTTGTTATTACAAGGGATCGTGGGGGAATGTAATGAACTTGTCTTAGTCAACAGCAGATGGCAATCCATTCAGCCTCGGTGTGTATTTGTAGATGACACAAGCATCCCAGCAGCACTTCACAACTGCTAATTGGGTTCTCCACCTCTTTTATTTCTCAGACCGTGTGCGAGTCTGCGTGTGTTTGACAGCTCTCTTGTCTGTGAGAGGCTGGGATGTCAGTTGGTGTACTCCAGCATGCTTCAGTTTATCAGAAAGTGTCTTCAACTGAGCTGTGATGAGTGATTTTGGACGGAGCCCTCGAGCTGGTTTTTATAGAGTGCCACAGCATGCTGTCAGAAACCTTCACAGCTTGATCAGATGCATCTAGTGTCAACAAGACCAGAATACTACTGCTCTAAGCTGCTGGCTTTGGGTTTGAATTTATCCTTTTATTAATTTATTAATTTATCCTTAAAAAAAAAAAATATATATATATATAATTAATTATTAATACATTTTCATAACAATAAGTTTAACAATAAACTTTTTTCAGTTGATTTTTGTTTTAAAGCTAAATGTGATAACTTAATTAAATTGGGGGATAATGTACAGTTAGTTGAAAAGAAAAAAAAAACATATACCGGAAATCAAATATGAATTATTATACGAATTGTATATATTTATATTAGGGGTGGGCCTAGATTAAAATGGCTCATTTGAGATCTGTCAAAGGCATTCAGAATTTGTGTGCTGCCTATTATATTTGAGATATCT
>JAUMHQ010000051.1:6707445-6722806 GCA_032361165.1 Enteromius paludinosus
ATGTAAAGAACAAAGTATTTAATAAGAATATTTCATTCATTCAGATCTAGGATGTGTTATTTTAGTGTTCCCTTTATCTTTTTGGAGCAGTGTATATTTATATCAGAATATAAATGATATGAACATGAATATATACATGTAATAGATATACATATTTTCAAAATATATACTTAGTGTGTGTGTGTGTCTGTGTTATACATAATAAACAAACACAGTACACACACCTATATGTAAACAACAACTTTTTGAATGCAATTAATCACAATTAATCTATATATAGCGGTTGTTTGACTACCATAAAGCAATTAAAAGATGCAATGCAAGTAATTATATTTGTATATTCATATTTTTGATTAAATAACATTGTCTTTATTATGAAGATTCAATCAAATAGTATAGTATACTTGAAGCTGTGGAGTTCATTCTAAAAATCTGTAGTGCAAATGATCTCATCTGTACTGAAGGTTCTCTGGTTCAACAACTTGCATCCGATTTACATTCAACTGAATTCAATCTCAATCTAATCTACTTTTTTCACTCTTCAACTCTCAGCAAAACTCACTACATGGAAATCTTAATGCAAAGCATACGTCACTACTACTGTTCACCTACTCAATAAAATCTCACCAAACATTTAATCAAATGGCCCTCAGATGAATTCAATAGCTGCATCCACATTTCTCGTAAGACAAACAGCCGCTACAAAAGCCTCAGGCCTGATTCTGCCATTATATGAAAGGCCAGGGCGATGACAGATGTGTGTTTGGACCCAGCTCTGAACACTACGATGTTGTTGCAGGAAGTAAGAAAGGGAGAGGAACTGAATGAGAGAAATATTTGGGGAATATTTATACAAACACCTTTTCATTTTGTAGACCCGTTCACGCGCTCTATAATGTTTCAAGACAAGCCAGACATACCTCACTCAGGGGGAATTCACTAAGAATGAATTGGGCCTGTTGATAGTTGTTTATTTGCAAATGCTGTTTGTGTTGTTTTAGCACCCGATTCACTAAAGGAATTATGCAAATCGGGTAACGTCTCAAACACCGCCAAAAAATCAGCTGAATGCAATTTGCACAGAGCAATTCCCAATCTTGTAAGCAAGGCTTGAACGCTAGGTTATGGATATTTCAGGAGACTACCACAATCCAGCATATTTGACTGTAAAGCATTGCTCCACTATATATATTTATACTAAAAAGTTTGGGACACACATAAATTTTTTTTTTGGAAATATGTACAGTAATACTTTAATTTAGCAAAAAAGCATTAAATTGATCAGAGTGACAGACGTTTTCTTCTCGCTTTGTTTAAATACATTTATTTTCAAATAATCCAGAAAAAAATGGTTTCCAAATATTCAGCAGCACATCTGTTTTTTTACCATTTAAAATCAGACATAATCTTGGGCACCAAATCAGTATATATATGAATTTCAAAGGATATGACACTGAAAAAAACTGAAAGACTGAATAAATCAGCATTGACATGACAGGAATAAATTATGTTTCTAAGTACATTAAAACTGAAAGTCACAAATTTTTTTTCAATTTAAATGAATTGAAGTCATTTCAACCACAAACTTTTTTTGTTTTAAAGCAATATTTTTTAGTGCTGTCAAATGATTAATCACGATTAATCATATCCAAAATAAATGTTTTTGTTTACATTATATGTCTACTGTGTATATTTATTTTGAAAATATTTACACGTTTATATATTTATATATTTATACTCTTTTACATTATATTGTCGCAGGGGGAAGAACCACATGACAAGGAGATATATATATATATATATAAATATATTTAATATATAAAATATAAATCTATATATATCATATATAAACATACAATTTTTCATAAATATATACTTGCATGTGATTGTATTTATATATACACAACAAATATATACCATACAAAAAACAAAAAAACGTGTGCGATTAATTATTTGACAACACTAATATTTGCACAAATGTAATTTTATGGCTGTTTCTGACTGCTAAAAAAAGCTAATGTAATTTCTTTATAAACAGTTAAATTAAACCAAGAACAATTCTTCAAAGACTGTAAATGCAATGAAATTATATTTTTTGATTTGATAAATAAATTTGATAAATTAAATGCTAATTTATCAAATATGATACACACATACAGGTATTTTTTTAAAGGTTTAAAGTTTCACTAAACTTGAAATTAAAAAACTGTCACATTTGAATGCATTTAGCATCTGCTGAAACTGGATCGAGAGTGTTTTTGTGCTGAATTAGTGCACATACTGAAGTGGCACAACTGTTTAGTGAATTCATTTACATTTATTCATTTAGCAGACACTTTTATCCAAAGCGACTTACAGGCCTCAGGATATTTCAACAGACAAGCGGAGCCAGAAGTATCACACACAGACTTTTGAGATTGTTTATGTAACTCATGAGCCATATCTCATCCGACACAGAAGAGATAAATATCTCAAACGAAGCGAAACCTGTCCCCAAAGTGAGCATGGCAAGAAGCAGAAAACACTTCTTTTTTTCCCCCACAAACCTAATAGCTGAACATCATGGAGAAACGGCACACAATTTCATTCATAAACCATTTCGCTGCCGTTCTCCAGTGAGCGCAGACATGTTAATTCTAACATAGACAGACACAATTACACAAAAGTAACTTGAGGACAAAGCTCTTATTCAAACATCTGTGAATATTTAATATTTCTTTAATGGAATGTTCTTTGCAGTCATGTAATAGTTATTATGAGCGAGAGCTACAGTCCACCATCATTATAACACAACCAGGTAGATCTGCGCTCTCTGCCAGAAAACACATGCTGACTCCCTTCATCTGCCAAAACTCCCACAAGAGGTTGAACTTTCACCTTTACGAGTCCACACAGCTCGTGTTTGGCTTCACGAGGCACTCTACCCCGTCCAAAATCGTCCGTTCCCTGAGGTTAATAGTCATAAACCTATCCATTTATGGTAACGTCAGTATCCTTAAAACATTTAGTAGACTCTCTTGACTGAGCTCACTTCAATAGGTATGAAAGAGTTCGTTATTCATCTTTTGGTGTTCTCTGAGCAAATGTCTTGTGCGTCTTTTGTGTGCGAAGAGAGACGTCATGGTGCGCTTTTAAGCATTCAGACATACTTCTCTCAGCTGAACTATCTGAAAGAGCAGAAGTCTGAGGAAGAGCACTTAAGTATAACTTAGAACCGGTTCAGTGTCGCTTTTGACTAGTTGTTTATATGACAATGTTTGTTTACTGATAGAGTAGTAAGTGACTTAATTATTTAATTAAATAATAAACGAGTAAATAATGTTTTTATTTATTCAGGGCTAATTAACAGATTGCATTAACACACATTTGTGCCGAATTAATAATAATAATAATAATAAAATGCTGAAGAATGCTCTTTGTTAAAATTGCATTAGATGTATTCATGTTTTGGGATAATTATTTTGTTGAAGACTAAAATGTGCTTATCATTTGTCATCAAACTGCTGAAGGCATTTCTTTCACTAACGAGTCTAGCACCAAACCAACTTTAAGCTATGGAAGCCTGTTACCACCTTAAGAGTACAATATAAAAATGGTAATTGTGAGAAAAATGAAACAATAAATAAATAAATAAATAAAGTGACACTAAACTAGGAGATCTAATTAAAGATAAAGTCTAATTGCAACATGAAGCACACTGTGAGACATAAAATCACTATTAAAATATACATTAAAAACAGTAAGAAATGTCAAATATTATTAATTTAATTTTAATTTTTTTGCAGATTTTGAAATGTTATTTATTTATGTGATGACAAAGCTGATTTTTTTATATTTTAATATGTTTTTTTTTTATTTTTTGATCAATAGAACACTTAAAAATCTGTATTTATTTGAAATTGAAGGGTTTTTTTACAACAAAAATGTAGGTACTGTCACTTTTTATCAATTTAATGCATCCGTTTAATGCATCCAAAAAAAAAAAAAAAAGATTGAGCCCTAATTGGCCAAAAAAACGTCAGACCTGTTAGAAAAGCATTTGACCGCTTGCACACATCGCACATGCATTCACATTTCATTCTCACTTTACTTCTGGTGAAATGAGCATGAACCAAGGTGTTGCCTGTCAGCACAGAAAACCATAGTAGGTGCTGATCATGTGGCGTACCAAAATAAAAATACTTTAATACTCCCGCTGCCATGGTGGAAAAGGGAGCGAAACAATCTCCAACAGGTGGTTTTCATTTCACACCCCAGCTTTTTTCTTTTGTTCTTTTCCCCCTTTCCAAAAATGAGAGACCTGCCTTATTACCTGGCTTTTTGCCTTTTTGGTTGATGAATACATAGCCTGAGCACTGCCAAATAACTTCCCCCATAACACTGGGCTTTTTATAGGGTCAAAGGTGGCACAGGAGGGCTCTCTGGCCCACACTGCTGTCAGCGCTGATTTATTCCGATCATTACCATGCTCTCTGTATGCCTGCGTGCTCACGTAATTGGACGCGTTTGTCATTAGCGAGGGGTCAAATGCGGCAGACATTAAATTGCTTCCTGTGTCATAATATTTTTTGTCTCTCTTATTCAACTTCGATTCACGGCAATTAACGTTAAAGGCTCCTGTTTCTATCCCAGCTCTGGAGAGACTTTTCCAAGCCTGAACCCCTTCTCTGCTCATTCAGTGTTGTGATGTGAATCAGAATAATTGTCTTGAAATAAAATTGAAAAAAAAAAAACCTGAGTGTGAACAATTGCTGAAAAATGTATTCACCCACAGGTCATCCAAGATGTAGATGAGGATTTCTTCATTAGAACAGATGTGGAGAAATGTAGCATTGCATCACTTGATCCACTGAAGTGAATGGGTGCCGCCAGAATAAGAGTCCAAACAGTTGATAAAAGCACAACAATAATCCACAAGTAATCCACACAATTGATTAACATCTTAATAAGTAAAAAGCTGCAAGTTCGTAAGAAACAAATACATAATGTTGTCCATTTCATTGTATGCAAATATATGTCCTCTGTCCATAATTATTTCTCCACACTGTAAAAAGTAATTTGTTTAGTTTACTTAATTAAATAGTGCAAACTCGTTGCCTTAATTGAATTAAGTAATCTTAACTAAATTGAATTATGTGAATTTAAGTCTTATTTACTAATACATTACGGCCCGGTTTCACAAATGGGGCTTAGCTTAAGCCAGGACTAGGCATTAGTTAAATTAAGATATTTAAGCAATTTTTACAAAAATGCCTTATAAGAAGATATTACAGGTGTGCATCTTAACACAGAACAATGACGCTGACATGTTTTAAGATATGTCAGAGCAAGATATTTTCATCTGAGATAGCTCAACCTGCAATTTCGTCTGGGACTAGCTTAAGCCTTGTCTGTGAAACTGGGGGTAAAAGTATTGCTTATGAATTTTAAGTCCGGTTTACTTAAACCATTTAAGTTTAGTTGGCTTAATTGAATCTGTGATCTGAGTAACATTGAAAATAGCTATACCTAGTTAAAAAGCTCTCCATTTTCATTTTAAAACATTTATTTTTTTAAATGCAGAAAACAAATGTCAATCATCATTTGTAATAGATGTTCATTAACAATCCCAAATTGCATATTAAGAATTTTAACATTTACATTTGGCAGACGCTTTTATCCATAATGAGGACAATAGAAGCAATCAAAAGCAACAAAAGAGCATCTGAGAAGAATAATATTCCCTGAGCACATTAAAACAATAATATAAAGTCATATACACCTAGGATGGCTTGGGGGTCAATAAAATTTGCCGTAATTTTCATTTTTGGGTGAACTATTCCTTTAAGCAAAAGCTTGTTTAAGTTGAAAAGCTAAGTTTACATTTATATAACCTAAATAGTTCTGGCAACCATAACCCCCTGCAGTGTTTTCACCTTAAATTTCACAATTTTATGTTCTTTTTTAACACCGCACAAAATCTCAGCAATTTCTTCTACACCTGTACTGACTCTCAGGTGTACAGTTCAGAGCAAGCACGCCTCCGGAACAAATATTAATACACTGTAAAAACGGACAACGAGGTCTATCAAATTCACAGACATCCTACTCTAGGGTTCCTGTCCATTCCACTTACCAATAGCGCATTCTCAGACAGCACTCATCTATATGCAAATGATGGCTCTGTGCTTTCTTCTTTTCCATAAAGGTCGATATGAAGCTTTAAAGATGAGCAGGTGCACTTTGAGAGTGAGTCTATGGACATAGCTGAAGAGCCCAGAATTTTTTATTGAAAAAAAAAAAGAGGAATGGCCAAGATGCTCATCATTTGCCTTGCCATTAAAATGTTTTCTGAGACTCTGAACTTCATTATCTGAGCAATTACTGGTGCCAAGATTGTTTGATGGGGAGTTAGTTCATGAGCCGAGAAGCTGTCCGCTGTGGCGTGAGACAAACATGTTTCTTATGTCACTTATGATATTAAGAACTCCCAATTTTACACTGCTTATGGTTCTGAAGTTGAAATGTGCCACATGACAGACTTCAGAAAGTCAGAAAGGACGTGTTTAATGAATCTGGCAGCGTTTAGCAGCCAGAACTCTAATTACTGAAGACATGAAAGATCTGCTTCGTAAATCTCTCCCTCTGTTCCACCCCAATAATCTCTATCTTGCACATATCAGAAGTCATTCATCCTACCTTAAATCAGATCACGAGCTGTTTGAAATCACTCGGCTCTATCGAGCCATGAAAGACTTGCTTTATTCCCTCGTTTTATCTCTCTGCAGCTCTCTCTGCGCACTTCAGGGTGTGTGAGCCTTACTCCGACCACAAGGGGCGCTATCACTTTGGTTTCCACTGCCCTCGACTCTCGGATAACAAGACCTATATATTCTGCTGTCACCATAACAACACGGCCTTCAAGTACTGCTGCAACGAAACTGAATTTCAGAGCGTGATGCAGCTCAACCTCACCACCAACTCAGACGGCTTTGCCCACAAGTGAGTAACTGTTTTGCTGCAGTAGCATGCACTTTGTTGGGCTCTGAACCAAAACCCACCATAAGTGTCGACAAATTTTTTCAAATGGCGCACCACCTAAATTTTGCATGAAGGGTTGTCAACAAAATTACTGAACTGAATTAAATTATTTTTATTTTGGTAATAAGGAAGGTTTATATATAAATAAATAAATTAGTACACAAATAAAATAATGATTTTAATAGATTAACAGACAGATGATAGATAAATTTACTTATATTGAGAAATATTCCTCACACTCACAGTGAATATGTCTACTGCATGCAATATCTCCCATCTTCATTTCAAACTCCTCACAGCCTTATTCATGACAAATAACCTCTGATGCTGCTTTGGTGTGAAATAATTAGAGATTCTCTGAACATTTCTCATTCACACTTTTTCATCCTTTTTCATTTTATTCATTTGGTAATAAGAGATAAAAGATAGACAGTGTAATCTGCCCTCTGCCCACAGAGCACTTCTAAAAATGTGCCTTGATTAATCCTTCCTACATATTCATTCTTGGCTGCATGGTCCATCCATCCAAACCCTACCACAGCCAGCCCGCACCCAACCAAAACTTCTTCTGACAGGGTCCTGACCCGTACACTGTGTTGTAATGACCACAGAAGGTTAGCAGTGCTGTTCAGATTTTTTCCACAGGCTGTCTAAGTAACGAAGTCTGAAAAATGACTCCCGGTCTCTGGTGCACTGAGCCAGACCAGAGATCAGTAGACTGACGCCTTTCTTCTGAATATCATCACGGCTTGTTTATCCCTCCAGCTGACTGAGATGAGCCTGACAATCAGATGGACTCGATTATTTGCGGAAGGCTTGATTTTGTCTGCCATCCTCAGGCATATGCAAACATGGATCAAAATGCATAGCGCAGCAGATTCAAATCACATGCATGCAAAAGATATAGAAATATCTGACGGTACAGGTTAAATGCAGGTTCACAAAAAAAATAAAATAAAAAATAAATTAAATCAGGGGTTTACTAACTTTTTTAATTGTCAAGGACCAACAAATTTCATTACCCAGTTCTGAGTGACTCCCTTTAAAAAAAAGGCATCTTTTGATTTTTATATATGAAGACAAATTTATGCGGTGTAAGAAAAACATGCAATGATATAAATGTGTTTAAAAATTCAATACATGTAACTGATAAGAAAAAAGCTCAGAGTAATTAAGTATATTATTAAGTAAAAGATTATCAAAATATACTTTGCATTAAAGTTATAGCATATGAATATAAAGCAAGTGAATATCAAACTTAGAAATAATATATATGTATGTATGTACTGTAACAATGTTATAAGTTTCCTTTTTTTATATATATTTTGCAAATATTAAGTGATATGAAGTGATTTTTGAATCACCTCCTAATCTTGAATATTTTAGCACATTCATGACTAGGAAAGTGCATGAATCCATTGAAGAAGATTTGAACATATCAGCACAATATCTTGATAAAAAAAAAGAAAAGAAAGAAGTGATCTATGATTGTACTGTGGCTGCCTGCGTCAGCAGTTTCCAAAAACATCTCTGTTGATGCCTGCTGTGTGCGCAGTTTCCTAATCACTACTCCCAAGTGAGCCACGGATCCAGATCAAATTGTCTGTTCCGATGATGAAAGAAGTCCTCTGACATTGAGCCTTCGCAAAAGATCTCTGCAGGCTGCAATATCTTACTCAGTCACAGCCTCAGGTGTATGCATGAAAAACCAAGCCCCGTTGTTTCAGTCAAGCATCTCTGTGAACACATGACAGTACTAATCCAAAACAAATCAATTAATCTTCAGCCCCACGATGAAGCACTGACATAAAGGCCAGTCCGTCACCATGACCTGAAAATGTTATTTCACCACTCAAGATCAAATTGATCCCTCTGTAGAATCCCAAACCACTGGGTAGCTGAGCAAAGTATGCCCTACCTGCACACAATCCTGCCAAAGCAATCAGAAAGGCCAGTGGAAAGCAATTACAGCACTTTACATCCACTGCATGGGCACTGACCTCTCTTTTCATTGCACCGGTTGATTTAAATGAGAAGCAAATCAGGCCTATTCTTCCTTGTAATGATATGATTATTCCTGTTTCTTTTTTTTGCTTCCTTGTAGAGCATAAGCAACGCCACTAACTTCCATCATTACCTTTCCTTTCACTTTAGTAACTACACCGCTCTCATCGGCGTGTGGATTTATGGCTTTTTCGTCATGGTCCTCCTGGCTTTGGACTTCTTGTACTACTCGGCTATGAACTACGAGTTGTGCCGGGTCTACCTGGAGAAATGGGGGTTGGGAGGACGGTGGCTCAAACAGGCCAGGATTCAATGGCACAGCGCGGCTCAAGAGGGCGAACACAACATAGGATCAGGCCTGAGTCAGCACCACCATGCCAGGCACAGTTTGAGAGGAGAAGCACAGAGCCCTACGCTCTTGACCTTCCAGACCTCAACAGCCTGGTGAGTCAACCAACAGGGATAAAGGAGATCTCCCAGATAACCCAGATAGCAGAGCACTGATGGATTTCTGATCTTGACTATCAGTGCTATCAAGGCTATAAAGCTTCCAATTGTTTAATAGTCACATTGTTAAAAAATGACTTTGGAGCAAGGTTTTCTTCCAAAAACATGAATTTCAACTAAAGCAGGAAAAACTAGCACGAAAGTGTCCAAAACCTTAAAAGAGTTATAATTTTCATAGGTTTAGGTTTACTTGTTTCAGTCTGTTTATTTATTAGTCCTGTATTAATTAAATAATGTATTAATTCATCAAACAACGGTCCCCCATACATGTATTAAAATGGTCATTTTAATTATACTAACATACATCTTACAAATGTTAACATATTTTTGAAGTTTTTAAAAATTAACATTGCATTAATTGTATTTATTAAGAACAAACGTGAATTAGATATTTATTTTAGTGTCTTTGTTCCACAATTATTACAGTAATAAGAGTAAATTTTAGAGGGACAAAATTGTTAGAATGACTTTCAGAATGTTTCGAGCTTAAAACAATGGCAGTCAACTAGGATTGATCCTGCTTTAAAGAGCTCAAGCATTCAAAGTGGCTTATGACATAACTGCAGCACGCACTTATAACACACACAATGATATTGTGCATTGGTGTGGACACTAATATACAGAATTTATTGTAATAGTTATATGTGAACGAGTGTTCAGACAAATCAAAACCAATGAATGTAAATGGACAATAACATTAAACTGATGCAATTTCTGCATTATGCATGATTGTTGACTGCGCATACGAGCCTAAATGTTGTTTTTTTTGCATGTGGTCTCATACTTCACGTAGGGGGAAATGTGGTAAAACTGTCTAGCAGATACCTCAACATCTGGTAGGTGTACCTAGTTCACAGTGAGCATTGGTGATTTTTAAGTAGACTAATGTCTGATAGACACCAGGATACACTTAAAAGACTTCAAATCTACCAGCTGAGCATACATGGGTAATAAAAGAAGGGTGCAGAGCTGACTTTTTAAAAGCCTGCAAATTCTTGGCTCGAGCAGAGGAACTACTCAGACACCACAGAAATTGTTTCAGATGAGATTGAAGGGGAAACTTCTGCCCAGGTGTTGGCCACATGAGTCTGTGATGGCTAATCTGGCTCAGTATGAGGCAGCATTTGCTCCGCCATCTGTTGCATCTGTCGCTCACTGTTGCCTAACATGACCTTGACACGGCGATCCATGGTCACCCCTGTCAAAACAAAGCCTTTGCACCTCTGCCCATGCATACAGAATTACATTACAGGCTCTTGTCTGTATGATATGCAATACATATATCCTGTCACACTATGATACTACTATCAAAATCAAGATATCTCAAAATGTAAAACAATACAGCCAATGTTGTTAATCATGACTTAAAGGGACAGTTCACCCAAAATTTCTGTCATTAATTACTCACCCTCATGTCATTCCAAACCTGTAACCCTGACAGACAATAAAATAAAAGCCAGAAAAAAATTACAGCGTATGCCCAAATCTAGAATTATACTTGAAGCTTTTTATTTTGGTCCAGTCATTTTGGAATGCAAACGGAACTCTGAAACGAGCCAATGAGCTTTCCATTCTCTCATTCTTGCCCCTCCCCTTCAACACCTCTCCTGTCAACTGAGAGCAGAACGTCTGGAGGCAGGCGAGTGGAATCTAGCGTGTTATATGATGATGATGCGTCTCGCACTTTGAAGATGCTGGAGAAACAGAGCTCTTGCAGCTCAGAGATAAGACAGGTGGACGCACGAGCGCAATAAGTTCGTCTGGCTTTTTGACGCCAAAAGAATTTTGAAGGATAAGGTTAATTGAATATTGCCATACTTGAGATGTAATTCACATCAAAGCATTTGAAACGCAGCTTCTCCCATATCTGCGTTCAAGATGGTTGTGCTAAAATGTGCTTTAATCAGCACCCTGAGCTTGTACTACAAATAACAGGACAATGATCACTTTAAAAGCGGATATAAACGTAAAACATAAAAAGCCCAAAATGTAATTTAATATAAAAGTGAAATAACAGGATTTTCTCGGCCCCCTTCCGCCTGGTCGATCTTCATGTGTGTGTTGTGCAGGTGCTGCTAATTAAAGTCTTGCACCTGCATGCTGTTGGCAGGAGATAATTTAGAAGTTAAAGCGTCCCTCTGCCCTCCTTTAGACTGTCTACTGTGTCAAGATTTTTGAATGATTCATTTCAAAAATGCCCAAATGTCATTACTTTGAATTTGCAGGCACGCTGAAGGATTATCTCAAAACCCCAATTTGGGTAATATTCCATTTAGTTGAATCACAAATTTTAAAGCTGTGGTTCTCAACCTTTTTGACACAAGATAATATATAAAGGTCTCCCAAGGCATTTCTAGTACTTACAATGAAATAAAGTTTCTATTATTAATTTTTTAATTAAACCGAGGGGGCAAATGTATTAAATAGCACTGCCCTGAACCATTATTACAGACTGAAGTACAATACTTGGGATACTGGGAAAAAATACCCTTTTTTTGTAGCATTTTTGTAAGGTTATGAAGTGTTGTATTAATCTTCAATCACCAGAAAAAACATCCTGGTCTCATAAAAATATGTAACAATGTTTTCACGTGCCGTACTGCACGTTGGAACAAACTTCACAGTCCCCTGAGTGGCGCTAAAACACAAGTTCAATCCGTGAACCCTGATACATTGAATTATGTTGATATAGGTACATATAGCTGTGTTTTTACTGCGTTAAACATACGGGGACTGACGCTAAAAGTTAATGCTCTATTTTGTTGGAAATATGCCTTGCACCAAATCCAACCCTAAACCTACCTGATAGTGTTAACAAATGCAACACTGATATAAAAACACATTTGTTGATGCAACCATGTCATTTCAACTTCCTTTTATGCAAATTTGAAATGTTTTGGGATGGGATTCGAAGCTCTTCGCCTCTCAAGTACATCCGTGAGCTACCGAACAAACCAAAGATATGAAGCTTGATATGTGTGATGCTAACGTTCAAAAGCATCAGTTTTCCAATATCACGGCGTATTAATATTGTTTTGAAGTCACATGATACTCTTCAAGTAATTGTGTGAAAATGACCAATTACCAATAACTTCATAAAAGGTGTCAGAGTATTACTGCCTCTAGTGTTCATTTCTATTGGAAGCTGCAGTGATACTGTATGTACTTATTGGTACATATTTTGTGTCTTACCAAAAAGTGCACCCAAGTGGGTTTATGCCATGAGACCAGGTAGACAAAAACTGCCACAAAGGCAAGATTCCTCTTATTTATTCAATTCACCGCTGATTTTTCACATAACTGAAGACTCCTAGTCCTGATTTCATAGGCAATAATAACAGTCTACAGGAGTTAAATACAACTTGGGGTGAGTATATTTAGATAATAGTGTAATTTGAGGGGTCAGATTAACTCTTATAGTAAGAGACAACAGTAACTAAATATCTCACTGGGTACACCAAATGAAAAACACTTGCTCTTCACGGGCTGATCAGAGCGATGTTTAGAGGTTTGCAGTCAACAACACATCTACCTGCAGGCTGTGGACGATTGTTGGCAGCAAAAAATGTATTTTTCATCGAATTACATAAGAGAGAATCCATCTGATAATAATTAAACAATTTCCAAACCAGTGGTGAGTGAAGATAGCGGTTTCCCGTAGCTTTCGTGATTGAATTGCTTGTCTGTTTTGGAGTTTCCTCGTCATGGTTCCAGATGGCATTGGTATTACGTTGGCAGATCCAGGTTTTTTATATAAATTGGAATATTTTGAATACCCTAAAGGCTATAATGAAATTACAGACAATCGCTGGGTTATGGCAAATGCATCGTTACGTCTTCAACAGGCATTTAATAAGAATAATGAAGCGGTAAGAGTCTGCACTTCTACTTTAAACACAAGCCTTTAAGCCAATTAAAATGCGTAAAAGGCTGAGAATTTGACACACTATGCAAAGCCGACACTCAATTTTCATTATGTAATGGAGTGTAGCAGCAAGCATTGTTTTAAAATTACCAGCCAATTTGCCTTTGATACTGAGAGTCATAGTCTTCTGAAATTCAAACATATTAATTTAGCTATTTCTCTGCGGAAGGACTCTGAAAACTGATATTTTCATTTGAATGTCACCAACTTAGAGCATTTCCCATCAGAACGCTTCTGCCTCATTTCCCAAAACAATCATCTCTCAAGGGTTGTGGAGTGGAGGCAGGCCCAGTGGGGGCAGTTGATATTTCTTTTGTAGACAGAGGGCTGTGCTCATCTTGTGTAAATATCTCCGCATGAAGTGACTCACCATTGTCTCGGCTCTCATACGCACAGGGTTTGGTTTGGATTAAGACCTTGTGTTTGCTTTAGAAGAACTGTCTTTCTTTCACATATGTAGACATAATCAGCTTTGATTAAATTAACTTTAAATTTTACTTTACTATCACAGGGCTAAAACTAATGATGGCTAACTGACCCGAGACCAGTGTGAGAGAGTTTTCATGCTATTGAATATTTTATATTCATTGATTTACTTGATATCCCTATTTATGCTTTATGGGTTTGAAGAAGCAGTAAGAAAGTCAACCCATAATGGAGCTACAACCAGCATTATAGCTGTATAATTTTTTTTTTTTTTTTTTTTTAGCAAAAAACATTTTTAATGAATATAAATATAGCAAAGGAAACACATATCTGGAAAATGCATTATATATAGATATATAGAATAGCAATTAGAGTCATAAAAATAATAATAATAAATAATAATAGTAATTCATTTTACAGACATTTCCATTAACTCTAAAACAGCATAATGTAGTATGCAAAATACAGTTGGAACACCTGAAAGAAAGTACAGTAGTACAGATATATTTATATAAAATATTTTATACTTACATTTATATATTACATTTAAAGCAACAGGCACCTATCTTCAACAGGCGTTTGCTATTCTCACAGTTTTTTCTTTTGGTAGAGAGGGTGTGAAGACTAAATCTAGAGTGCTCCATTTTGAGTATTTTCCAGGATGCCTGTGGAGTTAGGGAAGACCTGTGTGTGACATTTCAACTGCATGAACAGTGGTGTGTTCCTCAGAGGCGTGTTCTCCAAGACCAACAAACCTGTCTGCGCTCCTGGCCTACATTGCTTAAAAGCGTTCTGTAATGCATTATAAATGAGCACGGCGCTCAGTGCAGACAGCCCCTTCTCTAAAGTAGGCCAAAGCTCTGGACATTCCCGAAACTTTCGCCAAGACTGAATTCTTAAAAATCTGACCACGTCCAGAGGAGCGCAAGGATCAGCCCGTCGAACGGAGTCAGGCGTTCATCATTACAAACAGGATTAGCTCGTAAGAACGAGTTGATTAAATGTCCTGTCTTTATCTGACATTTCCATTTATGAGACTCACAAGTCTCACTCAAGCGGCAGTGGGATCTAAATGTTTATGCTCTTTCTAAGTAACTCAAGTCAAGTGTCCCAGCAGTCAAGTGTGCGCTCAAGCTATGCCAAGATGGACATTTACTAAGCAACAGTTCCATTCCATTCCATTTTTTTTTTTTTTTTTGCTTTTACCTTTTATCCAAACCGACTAACAAAAGCAATTTTTCAAATAACCAACAACATTGATAATATATTTGTTATTATTTGTAATTATAAACTAGTGTCATCAAATGATTAATTGTTATTAATCACATCCAAAATAAGTATATATATATATATATATATTAGTGGTGGGCCGTTAACGGCGTTAACGCACTGCGTTAACGCAAGACTCTTATCGCGCGATAAAAAAAATATCGGCGTTAATCTATAGACAAAGTTGGGTTGGAGTCTATACGGTGACTT